>JADLZK010002208.1:0-71793 GCA_015847255.1 Hyparrhenia diplandra | reverse complement strand
CTTTAGCATAAACTCTCAAGAATTAAAATGGAGAAAAATCACTCATGAATCACGAGAAACTTCTTTTTCTAGCTCTCAGCCTCTTTAGTTTATTTCAAATAATTACTTCATAGAATCATTTCTCTCTGAAAAATGTGTTTGACAGCTAGAGAGAAATTATCCTTGAGAATTTAGCTCAGCGGAGCACCGATAGTATACTTCCGCTCCCTCCCACCCCCACCCCCCACCCCCCTATCTAAAAAAAAATCATCAACTCCTAAGGCCTAACCTATAAAAAACTATTAGGAATTATGATATCTAATAAATGTCACCAGATTCATTAAAATATATTTTTGTACTAAATCTATTTGGTTGGATATGTGAATGCTGATTTTCTATAAACTTGATCAGTTTTAATTATGAAAGTTTGACTTCTTCAGATCATATAATAATATTTTTATGGAGCGAGTGTAGAAAGTAAATTTGAGTCGTGTCTTTGGAGAACCACTTGATTGCTGGCCATGGCCTGCCATGCTAGCTCGAGGCGTGGCGATACCATAGTTCAGGCAAAAAAAAAAAAATCGAGGCTACATCTACATAGCCTGTTTTACCGTCGTTTGTCGTGGCTGCCTCCACCTATTCATCAACCTAACAAGATGAACCAAGTTTTTGTGGCAGTGTGCCATTTGTTTAGAGTTCAAGGGCAAAGCACCCAGCATTTCGAATACATCAAATGACCAAACGTTCATTAACAGCAGTAGTGTGCCATTTTTATGACGATCGAGCAACCCTCCATCTTCGCATGAAGAAGACAAGCAAATTAGGCTCGGCTCTGGCTTTGTACCTGTACGTTTGCCATAGACAAGGGGCAAAATGGACGTGCCAACCACTCGTGCGGGCGTTTGCTTCGGTTGCAACAAGGAGTCAGCGGAAGTGGCAAAGCTATCGCTGTCGCTGATGTTGACACGGCCTCTCTCCCCCCACCAATGCGACTCCGGCACCTACCTCACCAACCGTCAACCAAAAGCACGCGTTTCGGAAAACATTGAAGCACGTCTGTCGGTCCATGCTATGCATTTCCTACTGCAGTTGGCGCTTGGCAATGCTGCTGCCATCCTTTGTGTGTTACAGTGTACTGACACTGTTACGTGATCTTTGCGTGATGCTAGTATGCTACATTGATCGATCCTTAGTAAAACCTACATTGAACTTACAGTGTACTTACACATGGAGCAAACTTGTCGTCACATTTAGGTCTGTTTAGTTCTTTAGGAATTTAAACTTTTAATAAAAAAAGTCCCTCCAAAAGTCTTTTAGGGACTACTAGAGTAAAAGTCTCGAGAAAAGTCCCATAACGGTTTAGTAGGGATAAAGGAAACTTTTTAGTCCCAAAAAGTCTCTAAACCAAAGCAGGACCTTAGCATGGCCACCTGAGCCTCAAATTACATGTCACATTTCATTATCAGGTGATGACGAGAGTCCCGTTTTACCTTTGAATGAATCAATATCATCTTTTTTCTTGTCCAACGGCGTTATTAAGAGTTTTCTAAAACCTTTTTGAGGTGTTTTTTGTTTAGTCCAATCTCCAGATTTTTTTAACGGGAAACAGGAGGGACATGCTCCTAGTGAGATTTATTAGAAAGTAAAGCCATAAAACAGAAAAAAAACAGAACAATACAGATGGAGGGAGGTCAAGACACAAAAAAGTAGAGGAGAAAATGAGCAGGACTAAAAGATTAAACAAGGTTGTTTAACCATGAAGTAATATAGGGGAAGTAGCTCCTTTTTGCATCATACAGAATCAATGCAAAATTCTGATTTGAAAGCTCTTGATGCCTCCCGAAAGGAAGGAGGTTCATTATTGAAAAGCAGCAGCGCATATTTCTTGTTGAGAGAGGTGCCCTTGGCAAAATTTGCTAGTTGCTAAGCTATTGGAGGGGGGTGTTTTTAGTGTTTATGTCAAAAATTAAATATATGCTCATCCGATTTGCCAAATTGTTGGAATCTTCTAAGTAAATCCCGAAGGTTGATATGTAACCCAATTTGATTCCAGCATGACTCAGCAAAAGGGCAGCCCATAAGAAGGTGAAAAGGTGATTCTTTGTTGCAAAACACAAATATAATCTTGAATATTTCAAGCTGACTAGAGTATCTCTCAAGAGTTTGCTAAATTGGCTTGGCGTCCTTGATTTTTTCAAAACCGTAAAAACTTGTCTCCAATAGTTTGGCATGGCACTTGGCATATTTTGGCAAGTTGGTAAAAATAATAAGGATGGAGTTTACCCCTAGTCTTTAATTGTAAGTGAGTTTATTCGTATGGGTCTAAGGATTTAGGGTCTGCTTATTTCCCTCAAGACTAGGTATTCGAGACTAATTTTTAGTCTCATTTAGTCTCAAATTACTAAACATAGGGACTAAAGTGGTGTCGTTTGATCGTAGGCACTATTCTCTCAAGAGGTGCTAATTGGCACTAGTGATCCTATTTTGTCTTTAATTCCTAGTTCCAACAATCTAAACACCCCTTCAGTGCTACGGCTACCGTATACTCAAAAAGAGTAATATTTAGTCATAATAAAATCTTAAATTCATCTTATTTAAATTTAATCATAACAAAATAAGTAATAATAAAAAAGCATCTTTGGATACTCCCTCCGTTTCGACAATTCGTCTTATTCAAATTTTTATGTAAATAATAAAATTAAAAATCATTATAAAAATATCTCAAATGTTAGATTAAGTCATAAAAATAAATAATATTTTTTGAAAACTGAATAAGGCGAATGGTTAAACAATAATAATGAAAGTCAAAGAAATACATTTTTGTATGGACGGAGGAGTATGTTCCAACAGTAGGCCATCTGTTGCATGCCCTTCGTACCCTCTCATTTCGAGTGAGAGACCGTGCGTCACACATGCAGTACTCCTTCATTCTTAACTGTAAGTAATACATCAAATATCGATAAATTCGGTAAAACTTGAGTTGCTTTGGTTATGCAAGATTCTTGGAATGACCTACCGTTTGAGTTTGAGGAGTGTATAAATCCTCTCATTTTTACTTTACTACTGAACGTTTGGTTGTTTGTTTTTCATGTGAATATTTATACAAATAGGCAAAAACATATGACATATTTGTGAATAAAATCCAATGATACATTTCTCACTTGGCTTAAATAAGGGGGTGTTTGGTTCTATCGACTAGGAACTATTAGAGACTAATAGGAACTAAAAATTAGTCCTTAGTCCCTATCAAGAGTTTATTGGACTAAAGATTAAATGAGACTAAAAAGTTTAGTCCCTAGTCGCGATAATTTAGAGATTAAATGAGACTAAAAATTTTAGTCTCTAGTCCCAAAGAAACCAATTAAGTCCTAAGTACTCATATTCAAACAAACATCGTTGTTCAAACCATGAACTTTAAAAAAAAATTTAAACTAAAGATTCATAGTTAAAATAATTATTAAAGTATGTCTAATAATAAAATGAATAAGATGGACGATGGAGGGAGTATACCATTTCAGAAATTTAGAAAATAGCTTGGCAGAGCCCCTGCCAAGTGGGTCCCGATCCCCAGCTGTAGTTCCGTTTCTACTTTTAGTGGACCCTCACTCCCTCTAGTTCTCTCTCTCTTCCCCACTGCCATCTGCCCTCCCTCCCTCCTCTTCTCATCTCTTCAGCCAACAAAGAATCTTGAAAGCCCTTCTTCGCCGACTCCTCTCCCCCATCTCATCTCCCGCTCCCAAGGCGAGATCTCTCACCACCCATTCCCAAATCAACACAAACACCAGATTCCAAACCTGACGATCGATCAAAAGCGCCACAAATCCCACCAAACCCACCTCAAATTCGCCACCAAATGCCTAGATTGGCACCCAAACCCCGCACCCACCAATTCAAATCTGACCTCGCCATTCCCACTCCAACCCCTCAAGATTCCCACCGCAATGGCGACCGCGCTCTCCAAATCCGCCGTCAAATCTCACCCTAGGTCACCCACCACAGCGCAGCCGCCGCCGCCGCCGAACCCGGCTCCAGCGCCGCGTCGGCCGGCGGAGGGCGCCGCTTCCGCCGCCGTCGAAGAACGCGGCGATGGCGGAAGGTCAAAGTCGCGCGTGCTCGCCGCGCTCGCCAAGCTCTCGGACCGCGACACGCACCACATCGCCGTCGAGGCTGGACCGCATCATCCGCGCGCCGCCGTCGACCGACGCCGTGCCCATGCTGCTCAACGCGCTGGCGTCCGACTCCCCGGGGCTCGCCTCCCCGGCCAGGCGCGAGTCGCTGCGCCTCCTCGCCACGCTCTGCGCGTCGCACCCAGACGCCGCCGCGCCGCACCTCCACAAGGTGCTAGCCCACCTCGCTCGGCGGCTCAAGGACCCGGCGTCCGACACCTCCGTGCGCGACGCGTGCCGAGACGTCGCGGGCCAGCTCGCGGCAGTGTACCTCCGCCCTCTGTCCGCTTCCGGCGTTGCCGAGGCGGGCAATGCGACCCGTGACGCTGTTCGTGAAGCCGCTGTTCGAGGTGATGGGGGAGCAGAGTAAGGCGGTGCAGGGTGGGGCGGCTGCATGCTTGGCCAAGGCGGTGGAAGGGGCAGGGCCTGGGCCCGGTGCCATCGGGATGTTTGGGAAGCTCGGTCCTAGGATTTGCAAGTTGCTCGGTGGACAGGGCGTGCAAGCCAAGGCAGCATTGCTCGGCGTCATGGGAAGTTTGGCACAGGTGGGTGCTCCTTTCTAAATTTTTGTTGCGCGTGCCTTGTGTTCCATGATTTTACTCAAGGAGTACCAGATATTAGAAGGCCTTGCTGATTATTGGTCATGAAAGGGGCATGATGTATTTTAGGCACGAATTTTTATACTAGACTGGGGGCAGGGTTTTTTTTTTTTTTTTTTTTTTCAAAGTCTCATGTTCTTAGTTTGAATTATAATATTGTTCTGGTTGTGGCCTGTGCATTTCCTGATAACTTTATATTAGGTATGGAAAATATAGGCAAGGCTTTGATCTGCATGGAGCAGGTTAAAATTTGCTATTTGGTAGATTACTTGCACTGTGTGTTACTGAATGTTATCCTCTACTCAGGTTAGGGCTTCCAGCGTGTTGACTCCTGCTTTGTGTTACTGTGGCTTGTGTATTTCATAGAAAAGTGTAGGGTTGACACTTGTAAGGTATCAAACTGCTGTTGAATCATTACTGAGAATGGCAAATGGAGATAAAATTTTAACGCATAAGCACTGTGATTGCAATGCGACTAAAAACTTGCTGTCTTCCGGGAGAATAAAGAGTCTGGGTTTACTTGTTTCTGTTTGACTTGATGGACAATGGAAATATCATATTGTTGTGATTTTGGAGGTCCATAAGTATGAGTTTAATTGACACTGCAATGATCTCTCTCTCTCGTTTCACCATGGATTATGAGGCGTAGAGATATGGCGAGTATATTCTAGAGTCTCAATTGAAATGTTTTTTCCTGATTTATTTCATGTTCATATGAGACAGTAGGAGACAGTCATTTTGTCCATCCTATCACTTGTTAGCCGTCTGAGCCATGTTGGATGGTGGTCGTGCATTAGTCTTTTGATTTACACTATTGAAGCGTGTTTGAGTGTTTCAGATATTTTCTAATATTTTTTTAGGCGTTTGATTTACAGTAGCATGTATCTTACTAGGTTGGACACTTGTGGATTTTGTTTATTATTAATTTTACATGATTCATCTACTCCCTCTGTTTTTATTTGGATCATTTGATGTCATATTTGCCTGTGGTGCACATACCAAAGAGATGGTTACAAACAGCTACTGTAATATATTCTCTCTCATGAGTTAATTCTTCATTGATTCTCCCTTGCTTGCAAGACAATCACTCTGCCTCCCTCCCATTGGCCCACCATGCATGAAGATTTAAATTTGCTGCATTACCGAGGTGTGCAAACTGTGCATGCAACGTCCTTAATTGCACTTTCTCTCCCACGAAGAGCTCAGATACAAATACTGCATTCTTTTCTGATGTTTTACGGAAGTCAAATACAGCACCTTAACATCAGAGGGAGTATTATGATAACATGGATCATGAGTGTAAGGTTAAAGGTTCCAGCTCACCTCTTTTGAGTTTTGTTGGTTACAGTCATATAAGATTTCAGTGCGAAACCTACAGGAGCTTTAGGTAGTTTTGTCATGATTCAGGAGCATTGTGTAGTTTTATTGTGACAATATTTCCATAAATGCTAGTATTGTTTCGTTGTGCTTATGATGTGGTTATGCCATTCTACAATGATATTATCTGAACTATCACCTTGGCTATTACACTTCATAATTTGAGTATCTTTTTCATATCTCACCTTCCAGGTGGGAGCAATCAGTTCCCAGAATATGCAGCAGACTCTGCAAAGTATCCGTGACTGCCTTGAGAACAGCGATTGGGCTACTAGAAAAGCAGCTGCTGATACATTATGTGTCTTTGCTACCCATTCCGGTCACTTGATAGGTGACGCAACGGCTCCAACCATCGCTGCTCTCGAAGCTTGCCGTTTTGATAAGGTAACCTAGAATTCTTGGTCTACATTTGAGGCCGTCTTGCTGCTCATGAAACCTTTTCAGATGACCACAATATATATACTTTTCATGTGTCATAGTCTGATAGTCATCATATTCTTCTCACAGGTAAGGCCTGTCAGAGATAGCATGATTGATGCAGTACAGTTGTGGAAAAAGTTGTCTGGAGAAGATGCAAATGGTAATGTTTGCTACTTACCAACTGTACTATATCGTTGAGGGTTTTACTGTTTCATACTTAATGTAAAACAATTTACATGCAGAAGACGGTAGAAATAAGGATCTAGCTGATGGTGACTCAAGAAGGTCAATGCAAAGAGGTGGAAAATCAGAATCCTTCGATGATTCCTCTCAGATTCACCTAGTAACAATGTGAAGGGCAGTAGCATAGCTGAAAAGGCAGCAGTTCTTTTTTGAAGAAAAAAGACCAACATTAACTGACAGGGGAACTGAACCCTGAATTTTTCCAAAAGCTTGAGACAAGGAAAACAGATGACTTGGCAGTTGAGGTTGTAGTCCCCATAGAGACCTTACAGTCTCACTTAAGAAGTGAAGGTGATACAGAAGAAGATGATGATCCTGTTGGCCCAGCTGACAGCAATGGATCAGCTGAAGATGAAGCAAATCTAACTCAAATGCGTGCTAGCACTAACTTTCAAAATATTCGGGATAAATGGGCTGGCCAAAGGGAAATAGAAACAAAGATACAAAAGCTAGGACAGCTGATGTTGAAGATAGGGGTGAACCCAGTACAAAAGATTCCACTGCTGCAACCATGAACATTCCCGGTGAAGGCCCTTTCATAAATAATAAAACAAATTGGTTAGCAATACAGAGGCAATTGTCACACTTGGAGAGACAGCAAACTAGTCTCATGAACATGTTGCAGGTTAGTTTGTCATTATTTTTTGAATGTTTGATGTTCCATTTCCTGTTTGCTGCTAAGAAAAAAAAAAATCTAGAAATGGATAATCACACTTTAACCTCCTGATTGATGACGAGGAACTAATGCCAGGAGTGTTAACTATTAAGACTGCAAATAAGACTTTTGTCAACTCAGTGAACTATGTAGGTGAAATTATAACACTTGTCACGAAGCTATATTGTTGTCAGCATCAGCCACCTTTTGATGTCAGTTTTTTTCCCCTCCTTAGGCATCATACAGAGGTTAGATTGAGTTCTCACTACACAGCAGTACAAATGAACAAGCTTTACATGTATGCCAGATAGTTACTGAAAGCTTAAGCTTGGGGCTGACAAACATTTATCTAGGCTTGAGCCTGCCCAATTAAGCTGAGATTTTAAGTCTTTCTTTCTTGCGATCAAATACTTATTGATATTGAGGTTGGGCTTTGTTGAGCTCTCTTGAGGTTGGCGAATTAGGCCTGAAGATATACTTATGGCATATCGATGTATGCCTATCTTAGTGCATTTTTTTCCACTAAAGGTCGAAACCGAATTTCATTACCATAAAGCAACGAAATTACAAGAGTTTGATTATCCTAATGAGCATTGAGCTTATAAGATATGTTTTGTACGTGGTTCCATAGAGTTCGGAGAAAGTTCAAGAGTACTCTAATATGTAATCAACTGAAAAAAACATGCAATAATACAAGCTTATTCTCTTCTGTAGAGCTGACCTCAGACTCAAGCTTGAACTTGAGGTTCCCCAAACCTTAGGCTTACTTAAACTCAGCATGTTGGGCTCTGCTGCCTAGTTTATTTGTTATTCTAAAATAACTTTCTACATATTTGGAACGAAAATTGACTGCTTTGTGCCCACCTGATGTGGTACTTCACTTGATTACTTTGTTGCATAATTCAGATACGTGTTTAAGCCTCCTGCTTCCTTAGGTATACTCAATTTTTTTTTTATGTACATGGCAAATGAGACTACAACAGCTGTGAGGTGTATGGTTGCATGCTGATTTTGTGGACAAATTTAAAGTTACGAGCTAGATATATTGTTGGGCTAACTACTAAACATCGTTTGTTTTTTCAACTTTTAGGATTTCATGGGAGGATCTCATGACAGCATGGTTACTTTGGAGAACAGAGTCGTGGTCTTGAGAGAGTAGTTGAGGAAATGGCAAGGGAAATATCACTCTCGTCAGGAAGGAGGGTGGTGGTCCAGCGCTTGGCTTTGATTCGTCACCTGGCAGATCATCTAAATACAATGGTTTCCATGAATATACTAATTCGAAATTTGGAAGGAGTGGTGATGGACCGATTGGATTTGCAGAAAGGTATTTCTCTGCAGATGGTATGGGTTCTGGTACGAAAAACCCATCTTGGAGACCAGATTCTGAACCATGGGACACATATGCTTATTCTGGATCAAGAAGTGGTATGAATGTGGGCGAGGATTAGATTCTGTTTCATCTGAGAATAGGATGGCAAGAAATGAACGGAGTAATGATCAAGCAGGTCCTCGGAGAGGTTGGGACAAAGGGCAGGGACCCTTTAGGTTCGGTGAAGGTCCTTCTGCCCGAAGTGCCTGGCGGGCCTCAAAAGATGAAGCAACATTGGAAGCTATTAGAGTGGCTGGTGAAGATAATGGAAATTCAAGGGCCACTACAAGAGTTGCTATTCCTGAACTGGATGGAGAAGCTTTGAATGATGACAACCAAGGGGGATGAAAGAGGTCCACTTTGGGAGGCCTGGACTCGTGCCATGGATGCTGTTCATGTTGATGATATGGACTCTGCTTATGCTGAGGTTCTTTCAACTGGTGATGCTGAATTACTTGTAAAGTTGATGGAGCAAACTGGACCGTTGTTGATCAACTTTCAAATGAGGTTGCAAATGAAGTCCTACATGCAGTGGGGCAGTTTCTCGTGGAAGAAAGCTTCTATGACGTAGCATTAAACTGGCTTCAGCAGGTAATCCACTATACTCCTTTGCAGGAATGTAATGATATTTTGATTGATGAATTATATCATGAAAATTTGAGCTTTCAACCATCTTTCTCCTCAGAACTGGGCCAAATTAATTATTGTTTCATTTTCATTGTAAGACTGATGCAGCATTACAATGCAATTTAGTGTGCATTTACTTAAGTACTTTTGTCACTGGGGCTTTGATAGAAAATCCGATTTGCTATTAGGATAATGGCATGTCTAACAAACCAATTTTGGATTTCCAGTGATTACCTCCAGTCCATTAGCATTACTGTTAGGACAAAATGCTCAACACCCTTCAGCCGAAGCACCCGTCCATGCATATTACATTAGTTCGCACACGAGAACACAGAGACAGCTGCACAAACATTATTGTTGCGATAAATGTTCCAAACAGTAGAAGTTCAACGACATGGCTGACTAACAAGCTATGAAGAGAAATCATTTTTGAACAGTTATGTTTTTGAAATAATGGCTCCTTTTTGAGAGAATCCAGAGATCAAGCAACAGCAGATAGGCGTGAATTAATTTGTTGATTTTAGCTGGTGAATTAACGTATTGAAGCATTAGAAACATATCTTGGTAAAAATTCATTTGGATAGAGCATTGAACTGTTATTGATTGACTTTTGGTCCTTCTGCCCTCAAACAGAATCCTGGCTTTTCATTTGGTCTAGAATGAAGGCCCATCAGTTTTACTGGATTGCTCAAGGTTGAAGGGAAACTGTAGTGAAGTATGTGATGGATATTTGATGCTTTCTTTGTCGAACAGATGGGTTCTTATTTGGCGAAACTTGTTTTTATGTTCTACTTTGTTTGCCCAATGATAATTATGGTTTGCACCTGGACAGCAGGTATGCGCTTGCATGCTTGTAGGTTGAACTAATTCATCTGTTTCAATTCACAGGTGAAACCCATGCATTACTATAATCTATGTAATGCCCTGATATGGTTGATTAAGCTGGATATATGGTTGTATCTAATTATAATCTATAAACATGAAACATTAGAGAATGCTAGACAAATAACAGTTTGCAAAAGATAAGCCTTGGCATATATTATTTCCCATTTGTGCTCAAATGTCTGACATTGTTTGGTTTTCATTTCTGAGCTAGACATCTCACCCAAAGACATCTCAATGTGTTGCAGTTGACTGATCTGGTAATGGAAAACGGCTCTGATTATCTCGGAATACCTCTAGATGCAAAGCGGGACCTCTTGCTGGGACTTCATGATGCTACAGCGATTGAGCTGCCAGATGACTGGGAGGGAGCGACACCCATGCAGATAATGAAGCAGCTAGCTTCGTCCTGGCGCATCGACCTGCAGCAACTTATCAATTAGTGTTACATTGATTGTCTTCATATGGGTTAATTTCATTTGTTCATTACCTCTTGTTCTTTTCTTGGCCTGTTGCTATTAGTATTAGTATTAGGAAATATTATATTGGGCGGAGTGGAAGTGGCACTGTGTTGAAATGGATTGGTTGTATTGGGAAATATGATGTTGATATTGTCTCGCCTTCATTGAAAATCTTTCATAATTCATAGTTTGATTCTCCAGATATATTGTAAAACCTTCTCACTTCATTGGGGTCTGTGGTTTGATTATGCTGCGTTAGTTATACATATAATTCAAAATGAGTAGCAATGTATTGTTTATTGGCAAAAATAAATCGTCTTCAGCAACACTTGTATGCATAAGGCAGATACTGCGTTAGTTAGATATACCTGTCATGAAGGCGTTAACACTGAACTGATTTTGAGATCAGTATCTCCCAGAGCATCAACTATTTTTGCAGAAGTATGCATGAGGCCAGTTGTGTAATCTTTTTTTTTTTTTTTTTTTTTTTTTTTTTGCGAGGAGGCCAGTTGTGTAATCTGAGGCAGGTGAATTTGATTTTGAGCATTGTTATGCACATTGTATGTTGGTGTTGGGGCCTACAATTGTGGCTCACGAGTCATGACAGCATGTTGTGTGTTTTTTTTTTTTTGGTAAGCTAGGCTTGTAACACAGCGATGTTTTTGGCGAGGTTTGCAGCCGTGCGGTCCCATTCCAGCGGAGTGTGTGTGTGCCAGCAGCTCTGTTAAACCGAATCCAACTATACATGTTTCATAAAAAGAAAAAGCTTGCTTCCAGTAAAACCAGAGTTATATGTTTATTTAGAATTATACATCATAACGTAGGCATCCACAACGCGCATGTTCTCAAAAAGAACATAATATACAAAAATTACAAATACTTTCAAAAAAAAAAAAAATAGACAAATGGTATGAACAAGTACTACAAGAAGGGCATGTTTGTTTAGTGCGATTGTACATGAAATTTTTATGAGTATAGACTTCAGATAGATAAAATGTAAATTTTGGGCAATGGAAGACTGGTTGAAATATCAGAAGCGGTCACTAAGTTCAGTGTCTTTGTCTACCTCTGTAAGCGAAGAGTAATTGTCTAAGTATAATGTTCATGTTGTTATGAAATCGGCTCTAACTGATGACCAACTACCAAAAAGATTACTACTACTACTATAAAATAAAATCTGCTGCGGATGCACGCACTGCTGTTACAAGTTGCCCTCCAATTATGAGTATGTGTACTGTTGTTCAAGTCTAATAGAGGTGTTCTCCTCCAAATAGCAGCTAAAGACAGTGAGAAAAGATATGAAAAACGAGCACTTCGATCCTAGCCGTTGCTTCTCCCATGAATGGATGGGATGCTTCACCTGCTTAAGTTTCAGTAGCAGATCTGGTGTCCGGCAAGGGCCAGGGAATCTGGCTGCAAGATTGGGCCCTCATTTCCAAGCTCCAAGCCTCGCCACCGCCGCCGCCGCCGCCGCGGTCGACTATGCCATTGTCGACCCTCCTCTCACCCTCCCTCCGCTGCCGTCGCTCGTCTCCGGCGACCCGCGAATCACCTTTGCTTATGTTAAGGTCTCTCTCTTTGCTACTGCTCCACTCATCGTTCCCCTCCAGGCCTACCCCATCTAGACTCTTCACTTCTGCCGCCGCCGCCTCCTGTGCCCTAGGCGGCCGCGGGCATGGAACCGTCTCTGCAGTGCTGGAGATCGTCGGCCCCATCGAGCTTCTGTTCCCGGCCTTCGAGGCGCGCCTCTACGTGCGTCTCGTGCGGCGCTGCGCGCGCGGGGCTCTCGCCGTGGGCGCCGCCGCCGCCCACGCCCACATCGTCAAACGAGGATTTGCGTCCGACATGCTCGTATCCAACGTCCTGCTGGACTCTTACGCCAAAGGAGGCTCTCTTGCGGCCGGACGCCAGCTGTTCGACGAAATGCCGCACAGGGACGTCGTGTCCTGGTGTACCGTCATTTCCGCGCACGTCAGGCGCGGGATGTTCGTCGAGGCCATCGGATTATTTAAGGACCTACTTTCCTCCGATCAGGTGAAGCCAAATCGGTTTGTCATCTCATCAGTGCTGAACGCCTGTGCCAGGTCAGGTGTCATGGAGCTTGGGCTCATGGTGCATGCATTTGTGGTCAAGTCTGGATTGGATGTCGACAGGTTTGTGGAAGTTGGATTAGTGGACATGTATGCGAAGTGTGGCAATGCAGGTGATGCTTTTATGCTGTTCAAAAAGATTCGATGAAGAGCTCTGTTGCTTGGAATGCTATGATTTATGGTTTTGTTGAGAACGGTTGTTTTGTGGAGGCTGCTGAGCTTTTCCTGGATATGCATAAAATTGGCATGGCAATGGATGTGGTGACATTGAGGGTAGTAGCCGGTGTTGCTGCTGTTCTTCAATCATTTGATCTTTCTAGGAATATTCATGTTTATGCTCTTAAAGTGGGCTTGGGAGTAGATTGTTTTGTTGTGTCTGAACTCATCAAGTCAGCCGGGAGGGTAGGTGAAACTCAGTGCATTGGAAAGCTTGTTGGTGCAGTTAGAAAGCGTGACGGATCTTTGTATTCTCTGGCTATTTCAAGCTATCACTCAAATGGTTGTCAGGATGAAGCAGTGAAACTTGCAGAAAAGTTTCTTTCTTCAGGTCTCAGCTTAAGGGAAGGAGACATGGTTACAGTGCTAGGCATATGTCAAATAGAAGATGAGGTTCGACAAATGCATGCTTTTACTCTGAAAACTGGAGGCTTCTGTTATACTAATGTATGCAATGCCCTTATGTCAGTATATTCTGAACTTGGATCACTGATGTGTGCAGAATCAATCTTCAAAACTATGCAGTCGCCAGATATCATATCATGGTCTGGGGTGATGGCAGGCTGTGTCAAGAACCTCCAATTTGAAAGAGCGTGCAGTTACTTTAGGCAGTTAAGCAACACTGGAGCACCGCTAGATCAGCATTGTGTTGTTACCGCCATAAATGCATGCACTGGTCTTCAGGACTTGGATAAGGGAAGGCAGATACACTCTTTTGCTCTTAAATTTGGGATACTGCTTGCTGATTTCGTCAGTGCATCCCTAGTAAACATGTATGCAAAATGCCATTACATTGAGGGTGCTGCTGAGTTATTCACCCGTGCATTGTTTCCACGGAATTTAGTTGTAACTAATGCCATGCTCTCTGGATATTGCTGGAATTTCCTGCCAGATAAAGCTCTGCTGCTATTTTGCAGGGAATATCAGTTTGGTCTGTGTCCTGATCAATTCACTTTCTCTACTGTTCTTGGTGCATGTGCTGATATGAGAGCAAAGCAGGCTGGCGAGCAGATCCATGGCTACCTTGTAAAGACTGATTCTGAAAATCTCGATGTCATTGTTGGAAATGCTATCATAGACCTTTATGTTAAGTGTGGATGCATTTCTAGTGCATGTAGATTCTTTCATAGCATGAGGAGTAAGAACATCAATTCATATGCTATGTTAATGTTGGGTTATATTCAGAACAGATGCAATGATGAAGCTCTTCATCTTTTCTCTAAGATGCAGCACAGTGGACTGCGTGCAAACCGTGTCACCTTTGCAAGAATCTTACGGGGATGTGGCAATCTTTGTGATATTGATTTAGGAAGACAAGTGCATGCTTCCATCATAAAGATGGGCCTGCTTTCTGATGTATATGTCACAAATGCACTTGTGGGAATGTACAGAGCATCTGATATTCAGACTGAATCAAGAAGAAACACTGAACAAACGTTGGAAGGAAATGTTTCAGAACAGGATAACACAGATAGTTTCAGTACAGAACAAAGCTATGTGAGCAGCACTCTTGAAGAACTTGGACTGTTCACATTGGATAAAGAGAATGACCATGTAACTTCCGCCAATGCGTGGAAGATCTACACTGGTGCTGCTTCTCAATTCTTTGGAACTCCACAGTCTCCACTTCCCGTTCATGTGGTTGGACATGAATTTGGAATCAATAACAACATAGGGAATGTAAACAATGTTAAGTACAATGGGAATAAGCTTTTAAGCTAAATTACAAGGATTCCAGCTACAAGGGAAATAGATTTAGATCTGTTGAGTTATATAACTTGTTGCAAGAGGACAGCACCAAATCTGATCACTTTGTCCTCATTATTTTTGTTGATACTAGGAATTTAAAGATGAGGGATGCAAGATTTGTTAATGTGGAACCGCTGAAAAGATATGGTGATGTCCCTGCACTTGGTTTTCCTCCTTGATAAACTATAGTGCAGTATCAGAACTATGAAGTGGACATGTTATTCTTCATTTGGCAAAACTGAACTGCCATGTTAACCTATTGGCATTGGCATGCATGGACAACCTACTAAGACCATAGATCAGAGTCCATGCATCAGCAACTTCTCAGATCGACTCAAGTGTAGTGTATGAGGTTCACATGGTGTGGGATGGCTCAATTGCATGGAAAAATATATCAGAACAATAATCAGTTGGTGCGATACAAGGCGCTAGACCTTGACCTTTTTGTTGATCTTGTTTGTTTTCACTTTTCAGTATTGGTGAACAAGTAATGATTTTCAGACAATTTCTTTGGTGCAGGATATATGTTACCCAAACCTTTTTTGAAGTGGGTGAAATTTGGATTGGAAAAAATCAGCTTCAGCTTCGAACATTGATGTGAGTTAAGGTTCAGGAAGTTTGCTGGAACAAAGTTTGACTGTGTTTCTGCGTAAGCTTTTGCATATATCTATTATGCTGCTATTCCCTCTTGTACTGTATAAGTTCTCGTTTAATTTATTCCAATTGTAATATCCCTTAGCCATAAAAAACATGTTGTTTCAGACAAGATTTGGTCAAACCTGGAAGACTACATACTGCAATAGCTTTAAAATCGTTTGATTTGGAAACATGTATGATATATGTTTAGATTTGTACTGGAAAATACTTGCAAAATCATAAATTTGAAGGGTTCTTAAGAATACTTTCTAGAAGATATTAGTGATCAAAGATTTTTTAGACTTGCATAGATGGTCAAATGTGACAAGTACTTTTAACCGAATGGTAGTACCAATATATCATGTAATACAAAAAGAAGTTGACTCATGCAGTTACCTTGCATCATTTGCTAGTATCCACTAGCCCTGTTCATGGTTTGGTTACAACCGGGGCAACCTGTGAAACCAACCAAGCTAAACTGTTCTTAACAGTCGTGCAGGCTCGCAGTTTGTAACCAGTAAAACCAATCAGGTAGAAGTGACGAGAGGCGACAGCCTGAGGGAGGAGTCCTCAACAGCCTCCCCATCGCGGAACTTGAGGTCGTCATACTCCTGCCTCAGCTGCTGCGCCACCGCCTTCTTTTTTGCCGATCGAACCGTGCGCATGGCGGCGAGGGCTTCCCAGGCCTCTTTGGCCGACTTCTTCACCCCCAGCAGCTCGTGGTACTCTTGCGGAGTGGACGCCAGAATTGCCTCCATGGCGGAGAAGTCGTTGTCTTCATTGTCGGTGCCGGGATCGCCTTCCAGAGCAGTCGGTCTCTGAGCTTGACCTTCATGGTCACCGCCCTCTCGCCCGTGTAGTTCGTGCGGGTCAGTTGTGGCAATGAGTTGCCACTGACCTCCCGCACAGTGCTTGGCAACCTCCTGTCGTGGTGGCTGGGCAACCACAGCGTCCCCGCCTCCGGTGGCCACCGGCGAGCCATCCTCCTTTGCCATCGCTGGTGATGAAGCCAAGCGACGGGCGGTGTATGGCTCCAGTATCACTTGTTGGTCCCTGCACTCCTGCACAGGTAAGCAAATCAACAAATAGCTTACCGGCACACTCACTCGGCTAGAGGTAGACTAGACAAAGACTTAAGCTCAGCTTTCACACACACACAACACAGCAACAGCCCTTTGAATGAGGCAACTGAACTGCCTTTCTCTATTCCATACTGGTAGTATATAACTATATATACAACTACATTGAACCTCTATCAGGTAACTAAGTCATGGTGAGTACACCAACTACCTACAACCTACTCCTAAGGTACAAAGCTTTGCCCAGCCATACATGCTGATGCAAGCCACTACTAAGAGCAAGTATAATAAGAGGCTGTATACTGAAGTGGAGGAGAAAGGAGAGGAGAGAGAGGAGAAACAGGCTGTAAGCTTACTGAGTTCAAGAGTACTGTAACTTTTACTCAACTAAAAAACATGCAATAATGCAAGCTTTTGTTCTTATTGAGCTTGAGCTGATTCTTGCTTCTATAGAGCTGACCTGAGACTGAGGCTCAAAGTTGAACTTGAGGTTGCCCAAGCCTTAAGCTTACTCATGCTCAGCTTGTTGAGCTCTGGTACCTAGTTTATTTGTTATTAAAAAATAACTTTCTAGTACATCTTTGGAAAGAAAATTGACTGCTTTGTGCCTACCTGATATGGTACTTTACTTGATTACTTTGTTGCATAATTCAGATAGGTGTTGTAGCTTCCTTTAGGTATACTAAATTTTTTATCTAGATTGCAAATGAGACTAAAGCAGCTGGTAGGTGTATGACTGCTTGCTGATTTTGTGGACAAATTTAAACTTGCTTGACACTTTTTGGGCTAACTATAGAACATCGCTTGTTTTTCAATTTTCAGAATTTCATGGGAGGATCTCATGACAGTATGGTTACTTTAGAAAACAAGTCTTGAGAGAGTTGTTGAGGAAATGGATAGGGAAATATCACTCTCGTCAGGCAGGAGAGGTGGTGGTCCAGCGCTGGGCTTTGATTCGTCTCCTGGCAGATCATCTAAATACAATGGCTTCCATGAATATTCTAATTAGAAATTTGGAAGGGGTGGTGATGTAAGGATGGGATTTGCAGAAAGGTATTTCTCTGCAGATGGTATGGCTTCTGGCACAAAAACCCATCTTGGAGACCAGATTCTGAACCATGGGATCATATGCTTATTCTGGTTCAAAAACGGTATGAATGCAAGGAGAGGATTAGATCCTGTTTCGTCTGACAATATGATGCCAAGAATGAACGGAGTAGTGATCAAGCGGGTCCCCGGAGTGGTTGGCACAAAGAGCAGGGACCCTTCAGGTTTGGTGAGGGTCCTTCTGCCGAAGTGCATGGCGGGCCTCAAAAGGTGAAGCAACACTGGATTAGAGTGGCTGGTGAAGATAATGGAAATTCAAGGGCTACTGCAATAGTTGCTATTCCTGAACTGAATGGAGAAGCTCTGAATGATGACAACCAAGGGGATGAAAGGGGCCCACTTTGGGAGGCCTGTATTCGCGCAATGGATGCTGTTCATGTTGACGATATGGACTCTGCTTATGCTGAGGTTCTTTCAACTGGTGATGCTGAATTACTCGTAAATTTGATGGAGCAAATTGGACCAGTTGTTGATCAACTTTCAAATGAGGTTCATGCAGTGGGACAGTTTCTCATGGAAGAAGCTTCTTATGACGTAGCTTTGAAATGGCTTCTGCAGGTAATCTACTATAGCCATTTGCAGGAATATATTGATGTTGTCATTGATGAGAATTATATCAGGAAAAATTGAGCTTTCAGCCATTTTTTTCCTCAGAACTGGGCTGTATTAATTACTGATTCACTTTCATCATAAGACTATGCAGCATTCTAAGATGCATTTTAGTGTGCATTTACTTAAGTACCTTTTGTGATTGATACTTTGGTAGTCAATACAATTTGGTTGGTAATAGGATAATGACTTGTCTAACAAGCTAATTTTTAGAATTCCATTGATTATTCCCAGTCCATTAGCATAGCTGTTAGGATAAAATGTTCAGCAAAACCTAGCCGTGCACATTACATTAGTTCACACATGAGAAAGCAGAAACAGCTGACAAATTATTGTCGCGATAAACGCAGAAACACCCCAAATAGTAGAAGTTGAATGGCATGGCTGACAACAAGCTACGACGGCGAATCATTTTGAATAGTTATGTTTTGAAATAATGCATCGTTTTCAAGAGAAGCCAAGCAATGCCTGATAGACTGAATTAATTTGTCAATGTTAGCTAGTGAATTGAAGTATTGAAGCATTCAAAGCATATCTTGGTAAAAATTCATTTGGATAGAGCATTGAACTGTTATTGATTGACTTTTGGTCCTGCCCACAAACAGAATCCTGTTTTTTTTCATTTGCTCTAGAATGAATGCCCATCAGTTTTACTGGATTGCTCAAGGTTGAAGGGAAACTGTAGTGAAGTATGTGATGGATATTTGATGCTTTCTTTTCGAACAGATGGGTATTTGGTGAAACTTGTTTTTATGCTGTCCTTTGTTTGCCCAATGATAATTAAGGTTTCGACCTGGACAACAGGTGTGCGCTTGCATGCTTGTATAGGTTGAACTAATTCAGGTGTTTCAATTGACAGGTGAAACCAATGCATTACTATAATCTATGTATGTCTTGACATGGGTTGATTAAGCTGGGTAGATATTGTATTTAATCTCTAAACATGAAACATTAGAGTATATTAGACAAATAGCAGTTTGCAAAGATGAGCCTTAGCACATGCTATTTCCCTTTTGTACACAAATGGCTGGCTCTGGTATTGTTTGGTAATCTGGTTTACATTTCTGTGCTGAAAGCTTAACTCTGAGCTAGGCATCTGACCAAAATATATCTCGATGTGTTGCAGTTGACTGATCTGGTAATGGAAAACGGCTCTGATTATCTCGGATACCTCTAGATGCAAAGCGAGACCTCTTACTGGGAATTCATGAGGCTGCAGCGATTGAGCTGCCTGATGACTGGGAGGGAGCGACTCCCATGCAGATAATGAAGCAGCTAGCTTCATCCTGGCGCATCGACCTGCGCTACTTATCAGTTAGGGTTACATTGATTGTCGACATATGGGTTAATTTCTTTTGTTCGTTACCTCTTGTTCTTGTCTTGTCCTTTTTTTTTTTTGGACCGAACCGGCAGAGAGCCCCCCTACCTATTTTTAAATTAAATGAAAGAATGTAGTACAAAATAGAGTTACAAGGCAGCTAGGCCCAAACAAAAAAGAAAACAATTATACGTAGCTATCTCTCCAAATTTGCAGCAGGGCACTTCTAGACGGTTTGGCTTTGATGCAAACCAAGCCAAGCTCCTCCTTTGTCTTTGCCTGTTGCAATTAGTATTAGGAATATTATACTGGGGGAGTGGAAGTGGCACTTTGTTGAAATTGATTGGTTGTATTGGGAAATATGATGTTGATATTGTCTCACCCTAATTGAAAGTTTTTTTAATAATTCATAGTTTTATTCTCCAGTTATATTGTAAAGCCTTCTCACCTCATGGTGGTCTGTGGTTTGATTATGCTGCATTAGTTATTATACATACATAGAATTCAAAATGAGTAGCAATATATCGTTTATTGGTCAAAATGAATTGTCTCCAGCAACACTTGTATGCAGAAGACAGGTGCTACGCATTTGGATATATTTCCCATATGATGAAGGCCTTAACACTGAACTGATTTTGAGATCAGTATCTCCCATAGCATTCTTAGTTATTTGGGACTTGTATACACATGTGAGGTGAACCGTGAACATATTGGTTGGAATCAAAGGTACTGAGCTCCACACGTGTTCAAACTTTGAAGAAGCCATATCAAGGTCAAAGTCAGCACGCGCTCTTGCTTGGAGAGGCCATGTCTCTGCTCTCGAGCTCGATGGGTAGCCCGTTGAGCGGCGACGGCAAGGGGTCCCTGACGAATGTGTTGTCCTTGTCCTCGCAGCAGAGCCTCCACCTGAAGCGCCGCAGGAGGTGGTGCATGGTCACCAGCGTCTCCACCCTGGCGAACTCCATCCCAACGCACAGCCTCTGCCCGGCGCCGAACGCCACGAACGAGTAGGGCGGCGCCTGGCTCTCGAACCGCGACGGCTGGAACTTGTCCGGGTCCGGGAAGATGCCGGGGTCCATGTGCGTCACGCTGGATGCCCAGAACACCTGCCACCCCTTGGGGATGCAGTAGCCGTCGAACTTGATGTCCTCCAGCGCTCGCCGGAAGCTGCCGAAGATGGGAGGGATCATCCGCAGCGTCTCCTGGGCCACGCGCCATGTGAGCCGCATGCTGTTCAGGTCCTCCCATGTCAGCGCCTCGCCGTCGGCCTTGTTCTCGGCGATCTCCTCGTGCTCTGCGTGCACGAGACATCCATCCATCCATGGTCACGACACGAGCATTGGATTTGTTTACAATATAACAGAATAGATAGCTGTGGATCCTTTCTTGACGATTACCTTTAACCATGGCGGCGAGGGTTGCGGGATCTCCCGCGAGGTGGCGGATCATGAAGGTCATGAGCACGGACGACGTGTCGTGGCCGGCGACGAGGACGAGCATAGCGTTGTCCACGATCTCCTCGTCCGTCAGCAGCCGCTCGCCGTCCTCGGTGCGCAGGTTGGCGAGGCAGCTGATGAGGTCGTCCGCGGGCGACGCCTCGCCGCGCTCCAGCCTGGCCCTCTTCTCGGCGAGCGTCGCCTCCAGCACCCGCCGCGCCCGCGCGCTGGCCCTGAGGCTCTTGCGGAACTTCGTGAAGGGCAGGTCCAGCGGCACGGCCCACATCCCCTCGACCATTTCCGCGAACGCCGTGGCAAGCCGCTCCCTGACGGCGCCGCGCTCGAGGCCGAACAGCAGCGTCGCGATGATGTCGAACGTGAGCATCTTCATCAGCGGCAGCACGGCGACGGTGCGGCGCCTCGCCCACCGCGCGTCCAGGTGGCGCACCACCTCGGCGTCGATCGTGCCCACGTACCTCCGCAGCATGTCGGGCTTGAGGGAACTGCATCATGGCCCCGCGGACGCGGCGGAAGTCGTCGCCGACGAACTCGAGGATGTTGCGGCGGTCCAGGATGAGCAGCTGGGACCGGGGCTGCAGCGGCGCCAGCGCGTCGCTCGCGAACACGAGCTTGTTCGCGGCGGGGGCCCGTCACGAACACCGTGGGGAGCCGAACAGCGACAGCTTCGACACGGGGCCGTAACGCTCGACGCGGTCCCGCAGCCACCGCTCGCCGGTGTTGCTCCGCATCGCGCGCAGCAGGCCCAGGCTCTGCCCGATCATCGGCAGGCCCAGTGATCCCGGGGGCAGGTTGCCCGGCAACGGCTTCTTGTTGGTGCGCCTTGTGATGAATAAGTAAACGACGGCCGGCGTGAGGAAGGCGACCAGGAGCGCAACGGCCACTGAGGCCGCCATTGTTGTCCGCTAGCTAGAGCCTAGAGCCTAGAGCCGGTTGACTCTAACTACTAGTTGTAGGTTATTTATTGGTACAAGACGTACAGGAGGGGGTGCAAGCGCCAGCATATGTATCGTGTGCTGCCGCGATCGACCAACCGCCGCGAAGGCGAAGCGGACAAAGCGGCATCTTCATAGCTTGCGGCGTTGTGAATTTTCTAGCTATATAGAAGATGCCGTATGCGGGGATGATCTGAGACGAGGGATGGTTGCCTCGATTGGTTGGAATCAGCGACGCAAACATCTGGTACTTGCTGAAAACGTAACGTAGCATTTTTCGTTTATATTTTTTTTTTACAACATCTAGCATTTGGAGGGCGGCTCTGTTTAATTAGCTAGCCAACAAATAAGTGCCTCTGTAGGAATTCGACGAATTCGGCTCCAGCAATTGCAGCACGCTCAAAATCAGCGAGGTGGAGGCAAATGTCGTCATACACACAACAAAGGGTCATAATCTACGGTGAGATAAACAGGCCAACAACAACCCAAGATTTGGGCAGCGGCGTCAAGGCCGCTGTCGCTGTCGTTCTTGATCATGGCCGTCGTCTTGTCATTTATTTAACATATCGAGTTTGAGTCAGATTAGAAAAGGGTTTGTTAAGATAGGAAAGGAGAATCCAATCTTATAAAGAATTTCCTAGAGGTTGCTTAAGAATCAAGTCAGCTAGGAATATAATACTAGTGTCATGTAACAATTGCAAATTAAGAAGAAAATAGTCGAAGGACGTTAAACTAAGCTCTCAGGTTCTCTCTCTCTGCTTCCCCAAACCCTAGTTCTCTCCTTTCCTCACGCCATCCATCCGCTCGCCGCCGGTGTGACCCTCTGGCATGCCTTTTACATCTAGTATCGTGAGAGCACTACGATCCTCCGGGAATCTAATAGCCACCACCACCGTGACCATCGAAAGCTAGACCGATGTTGCGACCATCCGCGAAACCATGAAAGACGTCAAGAAGGACATGGATGACGCCCACACGACCTTCAACATTAGGGAAAAAGAAATTCATGGAAATTATCGTCGATCTGCGCTTGGATCAGCCTGCCCACGAGGAGAAGCCAGCACGCTTCGCGACAACGTCACCACCAACACCGCTGAAATCGAGCAAGTCCACCATGTCATCACCACATCCAATCCGCATTGGATCTGGACGCTATCAATGTCGACGGACTCGTTGCGAAGACACGACGAGTGGTGATCATCGCAGACTCCATGGGCTTCGCGACGATCCAAGCCAATTTGGATCGGGATGATAGCGGGCTACTGAAAATAGCGGCACCTTTTTATCACCGGCTATCCAGCTATAGCGGCACTATGACAGAATAGCGTTTTCAAAAAAAACATGAAAACACCAGTAATTTGATTCTAAAAACATGGCAAATATGAAATTTCATCAACATAAATATGTTTCTAATACTAAATTAGTAGCAAATGATAATTGATAAAGTAGGAAATACTAAGTAAATTGTCACTGCTGAGTTCTCAGAGTCGGAATGAGAAGATTAGCGGCGCTATAGCGGTGAATAGCGGCGCTATAGCGGTGAATAGTGGCGCTATAGCGGTGAAAACTCACATAGCGGAAAAAAGACGAATAGCGTAGCGGGGAGGCTCTTCAGCTATAGTGAAGCTCTGGCAGCGGCGCTATAGCCCGCTATTTAAAACAGGGGCTGCCACCGACGACAACCTTGTTGTGAAGGCACAATAAGGAATGATGTACACCAACAACCCCATCGTCGACACCAAGAAGGAGATGATACTTCCGTCTAGCGCTACAGAAATCGTAAGAAGGTGTTCATTGACACGCTAGCGATGCCATAAACATTGTTGTGCTTGTTCGAGAACAACAACGATCTCTCCACCAAGATCAGGGATAATGATAGACCACCTCAACAAGGAGTACCCACGTATCACGGAGATTAACCCAAAGGTACCCATCTACACCGCAGGAATGCTAGATCCTCAACTCAACAAAGAGATGGTCGTTGTTCCCGCACTCCTACTAGGTGAGTATCATCTGACAATCATCTTCGCGGACAAGGTGTCAGCGCTGGCACCAGGACACCTTACCCCATTGATAACGACATCACCTACCACAACGACAGTGGGAGCAGCAACGTCCACGCCCCCTCTCCTCCTGCGTGAAACCACTGACACGACGGAGAAGCGGCGTCGTGTCAACCTAGGTGCCAGATACATTGGGGCTGTTTGGTTTCCATAAGTCAGGTGACTTATTAAGTTAAAAAAGTAAAATAAGTGATTTATTTTGCTAAACAACCATGACTTATTAAGTCATGGAACTTATAAGTTAAAATGGTACACTCCTACTTAAAACTTATTATGTCATGAGACTTATAAGTTATAAGTGATAAGTCAGGCTTATAAAATCCAAACAGAGCCTAAGCCGCTTACACGCAAGCTGCCCTTTGACGTCAACACCTCCAACGTCTACGATGGAGACGAGGCTGAGGGCAGTCTCCTAATGCTGATTGGTGCCCAAGGTGCCTCTCCATGGATTTCACGGGGGCGCTCCAAGGCAATGATGCCCACATACTCTGGCCCAACGCACAACATCATTGGCGTTAACATCGCACGTACCATCAGCCTCCATGAGCAACACATCAGCATGACGTGACGATCCTCGATGGCAGCGAGAACAACGTACAATGTCACGTTGCATCCTTCTTCATGGCACAACGGATATAGAGGGACACCTCGGTCATCGGGGCTTCTCCGCTCGCCACTGACACTGATATCGACACCATCCTTGACACACCATGGCTATCTATCCTTGGGTGAATCGGCTGGACTCGGATGGTATAGAGCTGAAATACGCCTGCAATGGACGTCTTCACACACTCAATGGCATACTACACTGACAGACGACAATGTTGTTGAACACCCTCCCGACAACCCCGCCAATGGTCATCCGGGACAAAGGAGAGCCCAACGCCATCACTATGACCATCATGGAGGGTCAAGCCGCACAAACTTGGTCCATGGGCCAAGGCCCCATCTTCAATGGACGTTTATACCTACCGGCACCATTGGTATGCCCCTCTGACCTCTTATAGGAACTACAACGCACAAGTTCAGCCAACATGCATGGAGTTAATTGCTGGCATGGGGATCACATTTACCACCGACAAACAAGCAAAACAATGGTATGCCCTCGCACATCCTATGGTTGTCCATGGCTACTACTACAACCCATAGCAAGCGTGCCTTCATCAACGCCATTGGCCAACTACTCGCCTGCGTCGACAACATCAACATCGACCTTCTTCCAACATCTAATGAGCACAACCTATCACCAGTCTCTTCATCCCCAACAACAGCCACCACGTCTACGATTCCTTCACTCCACCTCAAAGGATGATCCACAACAACTTCGGCAGCCGCCTTATGACCTCTCTTCGCTGCATCATGCAACGATGCACCGAATGCCTACACCGAACATCGTCGAGTACTTCATCGTCGACCGTTACTGCTTCGTCATCGCCGTCGCCGACATCAGCAACGAACCAGTCTGCAACAACATGGAGCTTTTTTTTTTTCCTGTAGCTTTAGATCGATGCTTTTCTATATAGCTGTAAAAAATATACTAAAGTATACCATATTATATGCTCATTGTGTAGATCTACTCATTTGGAGTCCAATACAATTGGTTTTTCTATTTTATGATTTTTTCTATGATTTACTATGATTTTTCAAAAACTGCTTTAGAGGGTATTTTTGACGGTTTTAGAAAGTTTAGGGGGTGATATAGATCGTTTCATAGGTTGGGGGCATGTGTAGCCCACATCCCATAGGTGGGGTGTTATTTAGACTTTTTCCATTTCAAATTTGAGACATTTGAATGTAGGTTTTCCATGACTTCAAATGGAATAAGTGGTCAACTACAAAAGTTTCATAACTTTTTGAGATCTACAATTCTTATTTAGGAGGTTTATCCATTCGAGGTTGTTTAAAAAATTCAAAATTTAGACGTTCAAATCTAAATTTTGAGGCATCAAATAAAGTCAATTCAAAAAGTGGTCAACAACAAAGATTCTTAACTTTTCGAGATCTACAATTCTTATTTAGGAGTTCTTTTTTTTTTTTTTTTTTCCATCCGAGGTCATTTAAAAAAATATATTTTTTAGTTCTCATTTTAAAATTCGGCAACCCAATTGTAGGGGTGGCTCGGAGGCTCGTCCTATGAGGCAAAAAAAAAAAAAAAAGACCACTGTAGGGACGCTTTTAAAGGCGATTTTTTTACTCCTAAGAGCACCTTGCTCCCATAATCGGACCATTAGATACACATTGTGATTCGTCTTTGGCACACTTCTCAAAGCAATATGTATTGATAAGTGTGCAAACACGAATCACAACGCGATCTAAGTGGTCCCGTGAAGTGTAGAGCATGTGCTCCTAGAGCAAATTTAACGTCCCCTTTTAGATAAAACCACCCTAATAAAAAAACTGGCGTTCTTATCTCTGCTTTTAGATCAACGGCCCACAAGACAACGACACTTGATTGGAGGGCCGGATTCAAAGTTTGATGCATGGTCGGACATACTCACCATCCCGCGGCATCGTTATCTCACCATCCCGCCACCTGGGTTCGAACCACGGTCGAATCACGGCAAATACGCGGAAGAAAAAAAAAAACCGTTCGAACGCCCGCGGCGATCGCGGCGATCCTCTGTCGCTCCTTCTGGCGGCGCGATCCGGGCGGTGCCGCGCCGTCTTGGCAGCGATCGCATCGCTCCTTCTGGCGGCGATCGCGACGCTCCTCCTGGCGGGCGTGATCTTTCCCGCTAGCACTCTGATCCCGGCGGCGCGATCTGGGCGGCGCTCCCCCGGCGGCGCGATCTGAGCGTCTGGGAGCGAAACGGATCGACACTGCTCCATCCGTCCTGCGCTCGACCACGGCCACAAATCTCGTCGCACTCCTGGCCGCGGTGGCGGCCACCAGTGACATGAAGGCCGCGGCGAACAGCCCAGCAGGACGCGGATTCCACCCGAGTCCATCGATCGTGCGGCGGAATTCCCTGAGGGAATCGCGATCGAGACGGCGGATGCGGCGACCAGTGACTCGAAGGCCTCGGCGAAAACCTGTACCACGGCACGTTCAATACAGACGGCCATCACGCAAAGGTGAGGTTGCAAACTAATTTCTGAATTGCCCGCCATCTGGAGTTGCTCATGCATACATGCACATGAGAAGATCACGGGATATGTGGATCAAAATACTGAAGATAGCAATATGCTCCTAAAGATCCCAACTGGCCACCAAAAAGAAATTTATCTTATATGCTCCTATATGATTGTGTAAATGGAAAGTAGTTTAGAATTGAAAGTGGATGAAAGAAGAGATGGTTTTAGGAGTGATGATATGCAGATACTTGCACGACATGGCATTGGCATTCAATCAGTGTGAAGTTTCTCAAATTTTCTTGTCATGGAGCATACTTTGTTCTCAGGTTTGGCTCACTGACTCATTTACCTTCTGTGTACGTCAGTTTTACTCAGTTTTTTCCCTATACATCTAGATGACATTTTTTTTTTCTATTTTAGGAGGTTTGGAGGGAGTTATTGTTGCGTGGCAACTAGATAGTGGAAAGAGAAGGAGTTTGTGGAAATTACGATGTCTGTTTTCCCCTGAATTTGCTTGAAGTATCACAAGTCAGCAACTCATGTGAGACTTATGAAGCTTTTTTTTTCATCTTTTGAACCAAATTATGTTTTTTCCTATGATGCTTATGAGTTTTTGCTAATTTTTTTTGTGGCAAATTGCGCGAGGAATTTTCAAGGGGTTTGTGGAAATTAGGATGTCTGTTTTAGGATATCTGGCAAATTTTTGTGCAAATTATGTTTGTGGCAAATTTTGTGCAAATTACATACTTCCAGGAATTGCCAAAATGAAATCATAACAAATGGGTGATTTCATTGGTGCATTGATTCTATTTAGATCGTAAGAAACCAGGTATGAAACTGAGATTGGATAAATTCTGTTCTGAAAAAGAAAACTGAAACATCTTAGGTTTGAACTCAAAAGTAGCAATACATAATTATCAAATGTTGAAGCATGTGTCTTTCGATAAAACATTCATGATAGAGTACTCTGTTTTAATTTCATCCTACTGCCTTTGATACTAATGACATCAATCAACTTCCTGCACAGCTGTTGAGACTTGAGAGGCACTTGCAGACATTTTTGGGAAAATGGTTTCTGAATTTCTCTTGAGAGGCACTTGCAGACATATACTGACCCATACTTATGTGTCCTTTATTTTCAGCCTTGGAAAAGGTGGAGTTTCTTTTTAGAAGTGACAGTGGGTGACAATCTGTCAGTATGGATCCGGTGGGAAATGCATGCTTAAATTTAATAACTCCGTCAAGTAAGCCGAGACACGGTGAGATCCTTTGATATGTGCCTTCTTATTTCCTGCAACCTGAATGCCTGATGAGATTTCCCTGTTGTGGATAAGCAATATCTCTTTTCAGCCTATGTTTTGTTAGATATATAATTCTGCACCTAGGAGTTGTTAGAGGGTGAGTTGAGTTGATCTTGTCATTAATTTCTGCAGCTTATAAAATTGGACGAGTTATTGTCCTTTGATATGAATTGAAATGTGCCATATCTTTATTTTTTTTATTATCGATGATTAGTAAATCCTAAGGTCTGATGGTGAGGGAAGAGCGGACTCCAGGCCGTGCAAGTTTCAAGCATATCCTGGCGTGCGCTTCGAGCAGGTGGAGGTAGACCAATGGGCAATGTTGCGGGGCCATGACCGTGGAGGGAGAGTCTGGGTCTCTGGGACCAGGATGAAGCGACATAGCAAGTGGACGACAAAAGGGTGGTACTGCAAGAGGAGGCTAAACCACGTGATAATTTTGATTGTTTCTTATAAACAATCGGTTAGCATGGTTCTGAAACCCTCTCTTTTTCTCCCTTTGTTTTTGGTTCTCACTGTCTTGGACATGTTACACTGGTGGATCAGCTAATGCGGCGTCATGGTGAGGTCAAGCCACCCTGGAAGCAGTCAGCCATTGCTGTGTTAATTGCAAATGATCTTCTATGCTTCTTCGACGCTGGAAATGATCGTTTAACTGATAGTACCATTATCGCATAACACTTCTTGTGTCACGGGGTACGTAGTAGCTTTACTTGTTGGTAGATATTTTTATGGTATATCAATTAATTATTCTTTTGATATTAATATCAATATTGGGTCAATAGAATTGAGTCAGATTATGTTTTTTGATATTGTCAAGATTGTTTTGCCGCTATCACTAGCGTGGATAATGTTTTAAATGTTTTTTTACCTAAAAAAATTATATCCTCTTTTATCTATAATGTAATTGATTGTTGCGGTAGAGATGTACCTAAATGTCGCCGTATAAGCGTTAGACGTAGGCATTATACTGTTAGTTATAGTGCCCTTTCTACGTAGTGTAACAAGAGAAGGGCACTTATAATACACATAAAATGTCAAGCACTTGATTGACTTGGAGAATGCGTTCTTTCTTGGCTTTAACCCGTTGTAATTGCGCCCATTGGCGCCAAAACATTACTTTGAATAATCGTGGCCCCGTGTAGACGTGACGTACGTCAGTACGTGTGCTGCAGCGATCGACCAATTGCTGCAAAGTGCAAAGGTGAAGCTTACAAACCGGTATCTTCACGACGTTGCGTGCTGCATTGTGATTATTCACCAAAGGAACCGCATCTGATGCAACCGTGCAAATGCGCGCATAGATTCCTCCTAGCTAGCCAACAAATAAGTGTTGATGCAGGATTACACAGATGTCCCACTCAAAACTCAATTATAACATTATGATGCCATCGAAAGGAAGCAGAAAAATTCATTGCCGCCGCCTCTAGCACTTGACAGACTTGGACAATGCGTTCTTTATTGTCTTTAACCAGCTGTAATTGCGCCCATTAACGTAGCCAGCACATTATATTACTCTGAATATTTTACCTCAAAAACAAATTCCTTCCATGTAAGCCATATTGTACAACAAATGGTTGCACATCCTATCAACAATAAGGATTTGCTTTGAAACTAACTCCACCTTGTTTGTACCGCATGCTCTAGTGCGCTCTTCTTGCGCTCAGATTGTTGTCTTGCCGGGCCATTAGAATTTGATCGGGCTATTTTTAGTTGTTGTCAACCGTTCCAGTTCCAGCAGCCATCTCTGCCCTCTGCGATTTGATGGGGATTCAATTCAACCAACCAACCAAAAATATGATGGCAATTCGAGTGTGCCACGCATCTCGGGCAGAGGCAGCCCATTAGCAGTGAGACAGCATTTGGTCCCCTCTCAGGCAGAGACAGCCCATGTTAGCAGTGAGGGAGACGATGCAGGGCCTCCAAAAATATTGAGTGAGCGCCAATGCTCCGCCGATAGAAACTTCTGGACCCTAACCCGAGGTTAATACATGTTGAATTTTTTTTTTTTTCGAAACCGGGCACTTTAGCCCGTTCTGCATTAAGATAAAAAGGAGTTTGAGCTTACATCCGCCGCGAGTGCCCTAGCGAGGTGCACGGAACACGCTGAGGCGGGGCACACTAACACAAATCACCGGCTGCAACGCGGAGCTTAGAGTGGTGTAACTAGTAAGGAAACTAAATGAGGCGACTAAAGGAGCGACTAAGGGGTGGCCGAAGCGGTGGTCATCGGCGCCGGGCGGCGATGGCGGCGAAGCACCGTCGACGACCACCGCGCGACGGGAAGAGCACGCGCGACAGCCGACGTTTGTAGTCCGCACGTGTCCCCCGGCGTCCAAGCGCCGCCGGTCACCGCGTCGTCGGGGTGGTGGAGCCAAAGATTGTCCCGGCGCCCTCCCACTTGTTGAGCAGATCTCGCCGCTCAAGGCCACTCCGGCCTCGGGTCCCGTAGACCGATTTGGCAGCCGACGGGAGCTCGCCCTGAGACCCAATCGTCCACCCGAGAAGTCCGTGAGGAGGCAGCGAGAGACGGCGGCTGCCGAGGGGCAGCCGGAAGGAGTCAACATACGCCGCGATGGCGGCCTCCGTAGAGGCGGGCGATCCGACGACGGCGTATCGGCCGAGACCGGGACATCCGCGCAGAAAAAAACAGCCGTGTGACCGGGCCGGGTGGAGGATTTGGCGGCGCAGCGCAGGTCTTTGGAGGGGCGGCTCACCGGGCGACCGGGCCGATTCGGCCGGGCCGGCAGGTGCCCCGGCCGCGCGTGGACGGGCTGGGTGGTGGGTGGGGCACCGCAAACTCCGCCGACGAGGTCGCCCCACCACGGCTGGCGCGCACCGTGTGGAAGGAGGAGCAATGTCCTAGGGAGGAGGTGGTACCTGCGTCGGCGCGGCGTACCGGTCCCCAGACCGACGTCGGGAAAGCGTGTGTCCGCAGTCAGAAGCGGTGTCTTGAACGCGAGCTCATAGGGAGCCATCTCCCCCACCATCCATGGGCCGGTCCCGGGTTGGTGCCAATGTGGAGGCGCGCGCCATGGAGAGGTCGACCGACGGGAGTGGCCGGGCGCCGCGCAAGCTCGGCGTCGACCAGTCGCCCACCGGGGCCGATGCAACTCGGTGGCACCTCTCGGCGTGGGGCGGCGGTCCTCCCCGCCGATTTCCGGCGGACGAGTCCAGGGCGAGGCAAGGGCGAGGCGCGGCAAGCTCGGCCAGCGGAAGGAGGTGTGTGCGAACCTCGGGGACCGTCCGACGCCCCGGCGGGGCCGGACCCGAGGGATCTGTCCGACGGCGAAGGGAGCTGGCGGGCGGCGGGACGCCCTGTAGGTTCCCATGGCATCCCTACAACGGTCGACGCCGCTACCGATCCGAGGGAAAGGCCATGGGCGCGTCCCCGCACATGGCCCCCCCGGGGCCGAGCGGCGACGGTGGCACCGCTACAGTCCCGTGCCCGGTGCTTCGTGGCCGTGGGCAGGAGGCAGCGGGTGGGAGAAGAGCACCGGCGGCGACGTGATCCCCGGCAAGACGTTGAAGCGAGAGGCCGACGAAGGGCGGTGGTACGGGTCGGTGGCGACGAGGGCGAGGTGAGGCATGGCGACGCCCGCCTACTCCTCTAAACGAGGGTGAAGCCATCGGCGTCGACAAGACCCTTCGCCGGGCGGTGGCAAAGGGCGTGGTCCAGCAGCGACGTCGCCATCAGGGTTGCGGTGCAGGATGGCCGCGCCAAGGCGAGGTGTGCGGGGACACGCGCGATCGGGTGCCCGACCAAGCCGCCGAGCGCGGGCACCCTAGCGGCCGTGGGTGCTACCAGAGGGTCAGCGCGGCGGCCGGCGCATCAGCACGCGTCCCCGACCTCATACGACGATGGGGCTGCCGGCGCCCCCACTTTATCGTGCTAGTTTTAATGGGGTTTTATAAATATTATGGTCAATTAAGAATACTGACGTGGCACCATATCGATAAAGAGAGTGGTGATGAATGTTCCATAAGAGTAGCAGGAATCTCATCTCTCAAAAACATGTCTTGCAAACTGGATATACAACACCCCAGTGAGACCGACCTCATATTCAATATGCATGTTTGGACTCATGCTCCAGCAGCATCTACACACATGAGATGCTCTTGACTTCCTCGCATTCAGGAACAAGACCGGAGATAAAACTCAAAGAGAAACCCATTAATTAATAATAATATAAGGGAGATTGTTATTATACAGGTACCTGTCCCCCCAGGGCCCCACCCCACAACCACCCCCAAATGATCATACGACGCTGCTACAGTCATGCTTATCTTAGTGCTTGCTTCAGCTCAACAGAACTAGCAGAAGTGTATTAATAAACCAATAAACAACAGAACAGCCTGCTCCTCGTGCACTCAGATACCAGTCTATTTTATAGCATTCCTGTGTTTATATATGCATGTATGTACCTCCTGACTCGTGAGCATCCTCCATTCCTCTCAGTTGAGGAGGTTGCAGCAGCATATAACAAACTCTTATCCAATGGATTCCTCTCTTGTCCTAGCGCTCATCGCCGTCACCTTGCCCGTGCTCCTCCATCTCCTGACGAGGAGGGCAAAGAAGCCATGGGGCTCGGCCGCGGCCAAGCTGCCGCCGGGCTCGCTGGGCCTGCCGGTGATCGGCCAAAGCTTGGGCCTTCTCCGCGCCATGCGCGCCAACACCGCCGAGCGGTGGATCCAGGACCGGGTCCACCGGTACGGCCCGGTGTCCAAGCTGTCGCTGTTCGGCGCGCCGACGGTGCTCCTCACGGGGCCGGCGGCCAACAAGTTCATCTTCTTCAGCAGCGCCCTGGCGATGAGGCAGCCGCAGTCGGTGCAGAGGATCCTCGGGGACAAGAGCATCCTGGACATCATGGGCGCCGACCACAAGCGGATCCGCGGCGCGCTGGCCGAGTTCCTCAAGCCGGACATGCTGAGGCTGTACGTGGGCAAGATCGACGGCGAGGTGCGGAGCCACCTCGACGAGCACTGGGCCGGCCAGCGCACCGTCACGGTGATGCCGCTCATGAAGAGGCTCACGTTCGACATCATCTCCCTGCTGCTCTTCGGCCTCGGGCGGAGCCCTCCCCAGGACGCGCTCGCCGGCGACTTCGGGCGCGTCATGGATGGCATGTGGGCCGTCCCGGTGAACCTGCCGTTCACGGCGTTCAGCCGGAGCCTCAAGGCCAGCGCCAGGGCTCGCCGGCTGATCGCCGGCATCGCGCGGGGAGACCAGGTCCAAGCTGGAAAGGGGCGAGGCCTCCCGGAGTAGCGACCTCATCGCGTGCCTGCTCAGTCTGACCGACGACAGCGGCGCGCGCGGCTGCTGAGCGAGGACGAGATCGTGGACAACTCCATGGTGGCCCTCGTCGCCGGCCACGACACGTCGTCCATCCTCATGACGTTCATGGTCCGCCACCTCGCCAACGACCCGGACACCCTCGCCGCCATGGTCCAAGGTGAGAAACCCAACTAGAACGCACCATTCCCACGTCGCATTCGCTATGCTTTGAGGTGACCGCCGCCATGGCTCGCGACGCAGAGCACGAGGAGATCGCAAAGAACAAGGGCGACGGCGAGGCCCTGGACTGGGAGGACCTTGCGAAGATGAAGTACACGTGGCGCGTCGCGCTGGAGACCCTTCGCCTGGTGCCTCCCATCTTCGGCAACTTCCGGCTAGCTATACGGGACGTCGAGTTCGACGGCTACCTCATCCCAAAAGGATGGCAGGTGTTCTGGGCGGCGAGCGTGACGCACATGGACACGGGCATCTTCCACGAGCCGGCCAAGTTTAACCCGTCTCGGTTCGAGAACCAGTCGGCGGCAGCGGCGCCACCGTGCTCGTTCGTCGCGTTCGGTGGGGGTCCGAGGATCTGCGTCGGGATGGAGTTCGCCAGGATCGAGACGCTGGTGACGATGCATTACCTCGTGAGGCGATTTACGTGGAAGCTCTGCAGCAAGAACGACACCTTTGCCAGGGACCCCATGCCATCGCCGCTGCACGGCCTGCCCATAGAACTTGAGCAGAAGGCATCGCCATGATCATGATCGTGACAAAACATGGCAGCAGATCTGCTAACGACGGCAGCGGATCGTGTTCGGGCGGGTAATCCACGGGTTTCGGGTCCCGCGGGTTTGAGTACGATTTTTCACCCATACTTTTTCGGGTTCGGATTTAATATTCCACCCGTGGATCCAATGGATACCCGAAATAAATCATTTGAAATTAAAAATTATGTTTATAATATATGAATAATAATTTGTTTACATAAATTATTAAGTTTATTCAAAGTTGACTCATGAAAATATTTATCATTTGTTGTCTCTTGTTTATATATATGTGAATATAGGTATATATATATCCGTGGGTAATCCGTAGGTTTTGGATACCCCACGGGTTTGGGTTTGGTGATGGATTTTCACCCGAATCGGTTTTGGGTTTAGGTTTGGATTTGGGCGCACGGAGACTCCACCCAATCCGAACCCGACCCGTTGCCATCCATAATCTGCATAACAGTGTTACGCTAGAAAAGGCAGATAGTAATGCATCTCATTTGCCGACATGATCACAGAAGAGATGGCAGCAGATCTGAACAGTGTTACGCTAGAAAGGCAGATAATAATGCATCTCATTTGCCGACATGATCACAGAAGAGATGGCAGCAGATCTGCATAACAGTGTTACGCTAGAAAGGCAGATAATAATGCATCTCATTTGCCGACATGATCACAGAAGATATGCCCATTCAATGATTGATGGGGCACGTCATCACCGCAGATAATCTTGTTTGGTAGAGTGTTTGCCTCACTAAAATACAACTAACATAACATTGATAATGTTGTTGTCTTCACATTTAATTGCCATAGAAACAGCATGTACACCAGACGACCCAAGCTCTAGCAGACTCACTCTGCACTCACCGGGATATAAACCTTGCTGCCACCAGTTGACATCTTGTACACGTAAAATATCAATACGATTGCACTGCAAATCAATGACAGAAGGAAACGATGTCATATGGGGGTCTGCTGTACGACTAAAGAGTGGCACAGTGAAGGTCACCGGATTGCTAAATTGCGATAACTAAAGAAAACAAGGATAATACAAGTAAAATGCATAGCAAACTTTGGAGCCATGTTAGGTGCTCTATCTGCAGTGGACAAGAATTGAAATTCAGGAACTAAATAACTTCATTTTGGTCAGATCATTTAGGCATTTTGCATGATTGTAACCATGCTAAAAAAGAGAACAAAGAGGAGCGCCCGAATCATAGATAGAGGAGATATAACAACGCAAAGCTCTCCCTCCTGAGGGTTTGGCTTTACGCACTGGGGTATATAAGTTTAGCTTCAACAGAACAAAAACATTATGAACCTCAATCAAACTAATATTAACTTACTGACATGTTGCAGGAACGTGTAGGACCAAATCGTGTACCATAGGGAAAAAAAATAAAACATATATACAAGACCTTATCACAACAAACTCGTGCCAGTATGAAGAGAAGGTTTGAACAAACCTGGTAACAGCAGCAATTCCAGAGGGCCGTGAAGTTTCAAAAGGACAAATTATCTTCCGTATCTCGACGTATCTTATCCCCAAGAAAACAGTCAATACCACAGCACAAACTGTTAAAACGAAAAACAAGGTTAGAAGATATACTAACTGATGAAGACCAAGCCTAAGAAGACAGAACTTGGACACATCATAGACCTAAATACGAAATCACAAATGAGCAGTTCTTCCAATCAATGTTAATGACCAAATCATGGAAATAGATCCAATTTATCATATAAATCAACATATAATCATATTTCCCTCTAAATTAAAGCAGTCAGCTACAACATGCACTAGTGAAGCAACAGTTGGGAACTAGCATACCGCATATCAAGTTACTGCAGTAGTCATCAAATTCAATAATAGGGTGTTTGGTTTGTGGAATGAATTGGTCCATCATCATCTCACTCTCTAGTATTTTGTGTGGTTTGTGCCTTTGTGGAATAGAATGAGTACTAGTATGAGGAATGGAGCCATTCCACTAACACAAGTACTAGTATGAGGAATGGGGCCATTCCACTAAATTTGAGGAATGGACTCCTGATGCATCAATCCATCTAGAATGAGTAGATTTCTCAAACCAAACACACCTAAGAGTTTGTTCAGTGGAAATGGGGATGATAACAGCGTTTTTTTACATTGGGAGACAATTATTAGGAACTGAAAATGTTGTGCATTCTGCAGGATACTGTAATTAACATCCCATCATGGCATCATGTACATTTCACACCCAGAGAGTCAAAATCGCTACAATCAAAGTGCGACCTAGGACTCCCGCAACTGCAGTTACAGTCCAGTGTTACCACACGAAAGCATGAATCCGAGCAGACCCTTGTGGCTCCACCGGTCAACCCAAACAAATTACGATTCACGAGCGGTCGAGCGCTACTGAGAGAAGGCAGGCAAACAAGCTAAGAGAGGGGGTGAGTAAAGAGAGCGGCGGTAGGCAACGGACCGATCTGGAGGACGGTGGCAAAGCTGGCGACAGCGCCACCCCCGCCGTGCGCGAAGGCCCAGGCGCTGAGCACGCCGGCGAGAAGGAGCGCGGCGCCCAATCCGACACCCGCGGCCAGAGAGGCGGCGGTGCCGTGCTTCATGTAGCCGGCGACGCCGCCGGCTAGGAGCAGCAGGCCGTAGGGGATCGTGACGTAGAAGTCCTCCATGCCGATGCCTATAGGCCGCACTCTCCTCTCTTTTTCCCCTGGCGCTCGCTTTCTTCCGGTGGATTCCGCTGGTCGCCGGGGACTAACTGAGAGGCCGACGGCGGAGTGGACGGACTTGCCGATGGGAGAACCCTATCGGTTCTTGACTCTTTGAGTAACCTTTGGCTGGCTCCGTATCATGGGCCTTCACCATCTGCCCACTTGATGGGCCTGGCCATTGAAGGTCGATCTAAACGTCATCCGACTCATCCGGATAGCAATTATGCAATCTCAAGCCACTACAAGCAAGAATCAGATCGACAAGTAGAGGTTTGATGGATGCAAATCACCCTCCTACTTTAGATAAAATTGGCCTTCTTCACAGACATAGTGCACTCACCCTCCTACTGTGTGTTGAAATTCCTCTTAGAAAATGCTTCTCCAAGTATTGCATTACATTAACATAAGACTCCACCACACGAGTTTTGATTGCAAAAGAGAAAAAAACCTTCGTCCTATACTTTTTTTTTTTTATCTGGTATGGTTTTCTTTCAGCATTTTAGAACAATGACTCAATTTTCACTTTCTTAAAAAAAAAAAAAATGTCATATGCTAGAATTGGGTCAGCCATAGGCGGGCTAAACAGGGCCCAACCGGCCTCGGCCGCCCAGGGGGGGCGCGCGGCTGGGCAGAGGAGGGGCCGGGCGCCTCCTGCCCGCCGCCGCCACCTCCCCGTCTCCGTCTCCACTTCGCCATCGAGTTAGGATTATCTTAATACTTTTGGTGTGTGCGAGGGATGTTCCAACTCTATAAGAAAACTCTTATTAGGAAATAAATAGGATTGCTCGTAAAAGTTATTCCAATCATATAAGGTTTAGAGATTGTTTATATAAGTAAGGGGTCGATAATCTTTTGGGGAGACAAACAACAAAGAAATAATCTCGTGCCCTCTCTCACCTCTCCAACCGCCGTCGCCCCCTGCCCTCGGCGCGCCGCCGCCACACCGAGCGCTGGCACCGCCTCGCCACCGCCCCAAACCGGTGTTCTGGGCGGCGAGCGTGACGCACATGGACACTGGCATCTTCCACGAGCCGGCCAAGTTTAACCCGTCTCGGTTCGAGAACCAGTCGGCGGCAGCGGCGCCACCGTGCTCGTTCGTCGCGTTCGGTGGGGGTCCGAGGATCTGCGTCGGGATGGAGTTCGCCAGGATCGAGACGCTGGTGACGATGCATTACCTCGTCAGGTGATTTAGGCGGAAGCTCTGCAGCAAGAACGACACCTTTGCCAGGGACCCCATGCCGTCGACGCTGCAGCACGGCCTGCCCATAGAACTTGAGCAGAAGGCATCGCCATGATCGTGACAAACACATGGCAGCAGTACTGCATAGCAGTGTTACGCTAGAAAGGCAGATAATAATGCATCTCATTTGCCGACATGATCACAGAAGAGACGCCCATTCAATGATTGATGGGGCACGTCATCACCGCAGATAATCTTGTTTGGTAGAGTGTTTGCCTCACTAAAATACAACTAAAATAACATTGATAATGTTGTTGTCTTCACATTTAATTGCCATAGAAACAGCATGTACACCAGACGACCCAAGCTCTAGCAGACTCACTCTGCACTCACCGGGATATAAACCTTGCTGCCACCAGTTGAGATCTTGTACACGTAAAATATCAATACGATTGCACTGCAAATCAATGACAGAAGGAAACGATGTCATATGGGGTCTGCTGTACGACTAAAGAGTGGCACAGTGAAGGTCACCCAATTGCGAAATTGGGTTAACTAAAGAAAGCAAGGATAATACAAGTAGAATGCTTAGCAAACTTTGGAGCCATGTTAGGTGCTCCATCTGCAGTGGACAAGAATTGAAGTTCAGGGACTAAATAACTTCATTTTGGTCAGATCATTTGGGCATTTTGCATGATTGTAACCATACTGAAAAGGAGACATAGAAGAACTCCCGAATCAAAGATAGAGATACAACAATGCAAAGCTCTCCCTCCTGAGGGTTTGTCCATGTTACGCACTGGGGCATATAAGTTTAGCTACAACGGAACAAAAACATTATGCACCACAATCAAACCATATTATACTGACATGCTGCAGTAACGTGTAGGACCAAATCTTGTACCATAATAAGGAAAAAAAAATAAAACATACATATAAGAACTTAGCACAACAAACTCGGTATGAGGAAGGAAGGTTTGAACAAACCTGATAGCAGCAATCATTCCAGCGGGCATTATCTTTCGTGTCTTGACGTATCTTATCCCCATGACAACAGTCAATAGCACAGCACAAACTGTTAAAATTAAAAACAAGGTTAGAAGATATACTAACTGATGAATACCAAACCTAAGAAGGCAGAACTTGGAAACATCATAAACCTAAATACGAAATCACAAATGAGCAGTTCTTCCAATCAATGATAGTGACCAAATCATGGAAATAGATCGAATTTATCATACAAATCAATGATATTTCTCTCTAAATCAAAGCAGCCAGCTAGCTAGAGCATACACTAGTGAAGCAACGGTTAGGAACTAGCATACCGCATACCAAGTTACTGCAGTTGTCAATCAATTTGGTTTGTGAAATGAATTGGTCCATCATCATCTCGCTCTCTAGTATTTTGTTTGGTTTTGTGAAATAGAATGAGCTGATCCATCACCACACTATCCATCACAAGTACTAGTACGAGGAATGGGGCCATTCCACTAAATTTGAGGAATGCACTCATGATGCATCACTCCACGTCCATCTAGAATGAGTTGGTTTCTCAAACCAAACACACCTAAGAGTTTTCAGTTCAGTGGATATGGGGATCACAAGTTCACAACAGCGTGTTTACATTGGGGAAAATTATTAGAACTGAAAATGTTGTGCATTCTGCAGGATACTGAATAATCAACATCCCATCATGTACATTTCATACCCAGAGTCGAAATCGCTACAATCAAAGTGCGACCAGGATTCCCGCAACTGCAGTTCCAGTGTTACCACACGAAAGCTAAGAGAGAGGGGGAGGAAAGAGAGCGGCAGTAGGCAACGGACCGATCTGGAGGACGGTGGCGAAGATGGCGGCAGCACCACCGGCCCAGGCGCTGAGCGCGCCGGCGAGGAGGAGCGCAGCGCCGAATCCGGCGCCCGCGGCCAGAGAGGCGACGCTACCGCGCTTCACGTAGCCGGCGACGCCGCCGGCTAGAGCAGCAGGCCGTAGGGGATCGTGACGTAGAAGTCCTCCATGCCGATCGATGCGTGGGCCGCACTCTCCTCTGCTTTCCCCTGGTGCTCTCAGTTGGGCGGGCGCTTTATTCCGGTGGATTCCGCTGGTCGCCGGGGACTAACTGATGCCGACGGCGGAGTAGACTTGCCGGTGGGACAACCTGTATCATGGGCCTTCACCATCTGCCCACTTGATGGGCCTGGCCATTGAAGGTCGATCTAAACGTCATCCGGATAGCAATTATGCAATCTCAAGCCACTACAAGATGCGAGTGCATTCTAGCTTTGTTTTTCTAAAAAGTTTAGCAAGAATCAGATCGACAAGTAGAGGTTTGATGGATGCAATTCACCCTCCTGCTCAGATACAATTGGCCTTCTTCACAAACATAGTGCATTCACCCTCCTACTGTTTGTTGAGATTCCTCTTAGAAAATGCTTCTCCAAGTATTTTAACATATTCAGAGTGCTGACCCTCCCAGCGTTTTACAGCTATCCACGTAGGATCCTGGGCCCCTCTCCACCGTATCCTCCTCTCCCATTGGTCCTCTTCTCGTCTCAATAAAAAGAGGAATCCAGAGACTTCTCACGCTAGAGAACGGCCCAAACAACAAAACCACGGTAAATGCCGCCCACTCACCTCTCCTTCTCAACATATTCAAAGTGCTGACCCTCCCAAATTTTTTCTGACTATCCACGTAGGATCCTGGGCCCCTCTCCACCGTATCCTCCTCTCCCATTGGTCCTCTTCTCGTCTCAATAAAAAGAGGAATCTAGAGACTTCTCACGCTAGAGAACGGCCCAAACAACAAAACCACGGTAAATGCTGCCCACTCACCTCTCCTTCTCGAAATATCTACTCGCTTCTTCACCCCTCTCTCCCCGTCTCTGTCCCGACTCCCGACCCCTCCCTCCGTCTCCGCCCACCTCGTCGGGGCGGCTCTCCCGGCGCTCCACCTCATTCTTTGCTCCCCCCTCCTCCTCCTCCTCCGGCCCACTACAGCCCCGCCTCCCTCCTCGGCCAAATGGCCGCCTTGCTCCCCCTTTCTTCCTCCCTCTCCATCCATCTCGATCGGCGCCGGGCCCGCCGCCGCTTTCGCCACCTTTCGCCACGCGTCCGCGCCGGCATGCCCGCTGCCGGGCGTGGCCGCGCCATGGGCCTCCTTTTCTCTTCCTGTTAGATTAATTTGAGGGAATACTGAACGTGTTGTGATGATTTTTTTGAGGAAAATTAGGTGAGTACCATTAAAAGATGTCATCTTTAAAAAAATACCATTGAAAGTTCTGGTTGTAGAAAACTACCAACCAAAGGTGCCTCCGTGCTAGCTTTTTACCATCGGCGTTAACTCCGTTAGTCAAAGAATAAAATAATAAAGAAAACGGATATAAAACTCTAAAGGAAACACAGAGAGGAGCGAGAGCCCGTCGCACGCGACCTGCCGGCGCCCTTGAACTCGCGACCTCGTGCGGCGCTCACTCCCCTCGGCAACGACAAGCGGTGGCGGTGACTTCTCATGCTGATCTCCTCTATGGTGCGCGTCCCCTCTCTGTCTCTATTTTCCTTGTTCTCGCACGGGCGAGCCGCGGGCCGCCTCGAACCCACGGTCGGCGCGAAAGAAAAGAAACCGCTAAAGGGCGCGCGCGGCGAGCCGCAAGAATAGCCACACCGGCGCTGGAGCCCGCGATTGCCGCCACCACGGCCAAGCACATACGAGCCACACGTGCCGCCGCCGCCGCCACACGGGGCATGCGAGCGCGCAACAGCCGTCGCCACGCCGACGCACGGGAGTTCTGCAGCTGTGGCCCCTCCCGCACTCTCCATGGATGGACGGTGGAGGAAGGGAAGGGTTGAAGGAGAACTGACGTGTGGGGCCCATCCGTCAGTGAGTGGAGGTTGAAGGAGAATCAACGACAAGCTAACAGAATGGTAGAAATCAACAACGGAGCAACCTTTCACTGCTATTTTTCTAAGGCTAAATCTTTTGATGGTATTTTTCTAAAGTCATGATCTTTTTTTTTTTTGAATTAAAGGGCAAAGCCCCTGTCATTGCATATCAGCAAGGACACAAACCCCAGTTCAAGCATTCAGGTGGGATACCCCTTTACAGACGCAGACCTCAAACTTCAAATTTCTCAAGCTTATTACAAAAATTCTGGAACAAAAGCTAGCAAAACGCCCAGTAGGATAACCTAACGACTAACACGGTATATCTGAGTCACAAGAGCACACATCTCTCGCACAAATCAGACGTCTGCACCAGTTGGCAATAGGCTGAACCACTGCATCCCTGGCAGCTTCTCCGAGCCACTCCATCCCAGCTTCATCTTGACCTCTTCTGGTACATCTTCATTTTCCCAGTTCAGAGCTTCATCTACCATGATTCTATCCCACTTATCACTTATCTTGTTCATCCACATATCCTTGGTTGTCTTGAGGCGATCTCTTTCAGCTTGGACAGTTTTGCAACATATTCCTCCCTCTTCTCCTCCGGACAAAGTATTAGCCAATTGTGAAGAAGAGCTGCTATACTGATTAAGAGCAACCTGACATCTAACCATGGAGTTCTCTGAAAACAAATTGCATTTCTTAGCTTCCACAACCCCACAGGGCAGCAGCACAAAAATATTGTGAATGAGATATTTCTTATTGCTAAGCCACATTTGACCTATAGAAATAAAGTTTTCACCAACACTTCTATCTAGTGTCTCAGATATAGCAGCCCACATAAGCTTAGCAACTGTGCACTCAAAAATAAATGTTGCCCTGTCTCAGGTTCAGAGCAGAACAAACAGGACAGATCATCCAGTTTTTCCTAATATTGACATTGTCTCTAGTCAGATTCCTACCTTTAGAAAGCAACCATAAAAAAGAAGTGAACCCTAGGTGGCACTTTGATTTGCCACATGGCTGGTACATGAACAGGGAAAATCCCCTACAATTTACTATTTTGTACAGAGACTGTGAGGAGTACTGACCCTTGGTATCAAATTGCCATATGAGTGAATCTTCTTCTTCAGTAAACTAGATGGTGGTAGCTAGTTGAACTACTTCATCCCAAAGGTCCATCAGTCTTTGGTTAACCCCTCTCCTAAAAGTACATTTCAGATTAACCCCATCCCACAACTCTGCAATAGTCCCTCCCTGTTCTTGTACTAGCACATAGAGCTCCCAAAATTGTATAGCCAGACTAGAATGTCCTGGCCAGTTATCCTCCCAAAACCTAATTTTTCTCCCATCTCCTATTTGCCACTTGTATCCTACTTTTGCTGCTGCAGCAGCCCACATTATCCCTCTAAAGAATTGTGACACACCTTGAAAGTCATGATCTTTCAATGGTAGTGATCTAATTTTCCCATTTTTTTTTTTTCAATGAGGCTTTGGGGTTGTGGGATGATGATTTCTATACACTAAGACAATGTAATTATGCAGTGATGATTATTTCTTTCAATGTTCTACTATTCTGCGATTCTCAAAAAGTCGGGCATGTCAATTATGAGTACAAATTTCTCTTGCTGTCAGATTAATTTAAGGAAATACCGTAGTGCTGTGATGTTTTTTTTTTTTTGGCTGACGTTTTTGGGGCTGTGGGATGATGATTTCTACACAGGACAATACCCTAAGATAATGGAATTTATTTAAAACCTTCATTGTTGTGGCTTTCCCTAGATCCCCCTGGCCACTTCACCCCAATTGCAGTAGCCCGTCCGAATGATTGTTGTGGTTCCTTCCAGGTGCTGTTCCTGTCAGCGAATTTTTCCAGCGTTCTACTATTCTTGTTATTTCTGTCAGTTCTGTGACGAGCGACCACAGTGTCATTATATCTTAACACGTCGCTTTTGCATGTGCTCTTCCATTTTGGTTGATCCCTACATTTTTCGCGTTTGTTGCTGAGCATAAATCCATTATTGCTGACGTTTTCACATGCTAGGTTGGTTGTTTTATTCTGACCACACCCCCAGCCGATGATGTCTTAACATATCGCTTTTGCATGTGCTCTTTCATTTTGGTTGATCCCTATATTTTTCGCGTTTCTTACTGAGCATAAATCCATTGTTGCTGACGTTTTCACATGAATGGTTGGTTGTTTTATTACTGACCACACCCCTAGCCCATGATGCATTGCACAACTCATAGCCGATCATGACTCTATTCCTATCATTCTCTGTTGACTTTGTTGCGAATCCACTTTCTTACATGCCGGAAACAGCTGCAACTAAGGTCCTGTGGAACGATTACATTAGAAAGCGAACTGGTGAGCTCACTTCCTTCTATAGACTGCTACAAGGAAATTTTAATTCCATTGGATGAGGTGCTGTGAATAAGCTACCCCATTACATGATTTGGTGACCAATTATTATGTACGCTACTATAAGCAAATTCCTATTCTGTAATACACTTAGCCTGGTTTTACATGTTGCTAATATGTCATATGGCCATTTTTCTGATATTCAACCAAATAAATCAATTCTTGTGCCTTTTTAATTCCATAGCTTTCTAAAATCCCCATTTTTGTGTTGGACATGAGGGATCACAAAATTGCTTGTGATTGTTCAACAAAGTGAGTTTGATAAATTGGTGGATTCTTCTGTAGCTCAGATCAGGTGTTGTAACCTCTCAGATTTTGTTATGTCCCCTACTTTAATTTGATTGTGACTGTGTATGGCTTCGATATGCATGGCGTGTAAGGTCGACCTGACTGAGAATGCATCTTATTTATTACTCTTTCCTTTTCCACTTCAGTAGCACCGTGGTACGGGTACATGATGTATAGCCAGATATGGTTGCTGGACGCAGCTAGGGGCGTAAGCCATTACCCTTTTCTCTTTCACTTCAGAATACATCTTCTTATCTATTACTCTTTTCTCTTACTCAGAGTACATATTCTAACGGCAATGACTTTTTCATGTTCACAGTGACCATATGGGATTGCTGATGAGCCTAGCCAAGAAACAAGGCGAAGCTACAATTCAGTTAAATAAACTGGTATTGAATTTCTTTGCCTGCATACTATAGCAGTGTTATAAGATTTCAATCTAATTCTTTCATGAAGACAGTTTTGCTAATAAAACATGCACATGGTTATGTGTTCGAACACCCACGACATGAAAAAACACCAATGATTTGATTAGGCATTGTATTGGTTAGTAAGCTGAAAATTAAGAATATCGACATAGCCCTTTGTGTAAGGAGGTTACCTACAGATAATCAAGCTAGGTCCTGTAATATCATTCAAATATTCGTTTCTGCTGCCTTATACATTTTTCTGCTCTAATGTTCATTATATTTCAATGCCATGATGCTCAAAACAAATATGCTTTTCCCTGTACCATGGCATAACATCACTTTTGCGATTTATAGGTAAAACTATTGCTAAATGGACATGAATGTAAATGTTTCCTCCGATAAATTAATTGTCTGCGCTATGGATTTTTTTGGGAAGAACTACGTTTGGGATTTCTCCATTTGAGGATGCAGTGTCAGTCAATCAGCCTGTAATGAAGCCACATCCCTCCCAGGTAGAAGAGTGCTGGAAGAAGAGGCCACCAAGGTAATGTCACTTTATTCTAGACTCCATGTTAGTCTATATACTACACAGTATTTTAGTGTCATCATGCCACCGCTGATTATCTCTTAGTTCTAAAAAGCGTACGTTGGTAATTGACATGACGAATTAGTGAATTACCTAATTAGACAGTCGGGTCGGCTCTGCTATATAAATTGTGATGATGCTTGTTTCATTTCTACTACCTAATCCCTAGGGTGTTATTTCAGTTATATTAACTTCCTTTCCATTCTTTGCAGCAGTGGTTTGCTAGAATTCGTGTCACGGTCAGCGCTATTTTAATGCTATCTCAATTCTATTAACTGAAGGTATGGATGTGCAGTCTACAAGAAAAAAATTTTAAAATGTAAATGACATTAGTATCTGAGATTTGTGTTGTATGCTGTTTGAGAAGGTCTAGAATTGAAAGCATAAGTAGTGTTTCCCGCCAGTGCTCCTTTTTGTTGTTAATTACAATCCAAACTCAAAGTGTCAAACTAGGTAATAAAATGATATTAAAAATTATAAGGTGGTCCATACTGAGAAAAGGGGCAGAAAAAGTTTTAAAAAAGGAATTAGCTCCCAGCAGAAAATTGAGCTGATAGATTATTGATGATTGAAAAATAATGGTGGAATGATGCTTTCTTGCATGTGCAGGCTAATATGAAATCAATGAGAGAATGAGACCAAATATATGGAATCTTAGGAAACAAATATTTGCATTGTTACCTCATACACAATTGAACATGTTTATCTGAATCAATTGTGTTTCTTTCTTTAGGTATTTTACTCACAATTCAGACCTGGTGGAGTTCTTCTATACCGCCAAGGATCAAGGGAAGGTGACAATTCAAACTGTCTTTAATTATGTCATGACCCCATAAAGCCCGGAATTGTGTGCATAACATTATTGACTAATTTCAAGAGGATGATGGCTAATTGGTTTTATTTTTTGTTCCCTTGACCGACAAATAACTATGACTATGGGAACCAACGACTATTTTTAAGTCTGCATTATGATTCAATGGCCCTCAAAAATTGGCTGTGCACTGAATTTGGGTGTTTCCTGCTAGATTTTCAAAGGAAAAAAGGCTAATTTTTATATGTAGCGGCTGAGCATTACAAGTGATAGGAAAATGGATTTTGTAGGGTGCTCAATGTTATTGTATCTATGTATATGTTAACACACCGTCTCTTATGTTCTACTAAAACTTTACCTATCTGTGTATTTGGATACTAATTGGTTGTGCACTAATTTTTGGTGTTTACTGCTAGGTTTACAGCCAATTCCTGATGTACCATTTAAATTATCACTTCCTATGACCACTCCCTTGCTTTTTGCAACATTTATACATTTTTAAGATATGAGGCCAGTAGTGGTTTTAATATAACCTGACCAGTCTGCTGCAAACATATTTATGAAACCACATTATTGCTGCTTGCAGAGACCACACTAAAGGAGTAATTGTGATGATCTCTTGCTGGATGATATGCAGTCCCATTCAAGGTTTAGAACCTCTTCATCATTAGTGGAAATTCTTATGTTACGTACGAAGTCATTTTAGGAAAGCCGCTTAAGACTACTTTTCTATAATCATCTCCAAAATCTGAACATGTACATTGGCTACCTGGTTACTGAGTCCAGTTCATTTGTAATTGATGAATGATTTTTTCTATTTTAACTGTCCTTGTAAGACAATAAGACTTGGATGCAACTAATACTCTCTTGTTTTTTTTTTTCTTTTGAAATATAATGTAACAGTCCAGGTTCATTAATGCATGTTTTGAGCTCAAATTTACCTTCCTGTGTGTACGCTGCACTCTGCTAACCACCGCGCGCGCCCTCTACTAGTTGCATTACATTAACATAAGACTCCACCACACGAGTTTTGATTGCAAAAGAGAAAAAACCTTCGTCCTGTACTTTTTTTTTTTTTTTTTTATCTGGTATGGTTTTCTTTCAGCATTTTAGAACAATGACTCAATTTTCACTTTCTTTAAAAAAAAATCCTAGCATCCTCAGAAATTGTTGTGTATGGAAGGAAGGGACATGTTTTAGATCATTACCCTCCACTCGATAACCCAAAATGGTCTACTGCTTGAACTGGTTACTGTCATAGCGCTCAACTCAGGATCATACAATGGATCTATTTGCACTGCTAGGGCATTAGTATTTAGAATATTTTTTTAACACTAATTACTGTAGCTTGGACAGTTTAACACTCAGAAAGTTGCAAACATTTGCATCATTGTCTTGGCTACAGTAGTAAAAAACCAAAAAGGATGTGGCTATTTGACCAATGTGACATCCGTGGCCCTATCATTAGCAATTTGGTGAAAATAATGGATGCCTATTCTGCAATATGAACGAGCAAAATGCAACTTATGCTCCTTAACTCCATGCAAATCTCAGTTACCACATTATCATGCTGATTTAACAATAAAATACAAAACAAAAAAAGAGGCATTTTGATTAAACACTTATTCCAGTTTCTATTTAGTAAAAATGTTAATACGGTCTGCAATTTGAATATTAAAATGTGTATGGTTTATGTCAGTTTTAAATCTTCTTTTTTGTATGAGTGCCTTGTAGACCAATGATTTCATGCTAATATAAGATAGTGCATACAAAAGGAACATATTTTTTCAGTGGACAAGGTTACTCTGAATAAACTACAGTCAAACTCAAATGAATACAGCATCTTTTGGTCTCAAATTTAACAAAGAGATAAAGAAAAGGGTGATCTGGCCACATCCAGAATGATAATACAGTTTTCATCATCACAGAATTATCGCTGATACAATATGGCTTGGTGCCTTGCCTGCTCTCGATGTTTCTAGATGTAGTTAGGCCTTCGGCTCCCATCGTTACTGACACTCTTCAGAGGGGATCATGGATAATGTATGATCCCATTGGCCGACAGCACCTCTCCCTAAATCATCATATCTGCATAAGCTCCACCTCAAAGAGAAATCTGAGCATTATATACACAAATGTATCTAAGATAGTATATTTGGGAATCAGAAGGAGCATTACAACACTGCAGACAAGAAAGCTCCCATGGTATGGTCATTTTGATAAAACTCGTAATGCAGATCATGATAACCCCACATTACACAAAATAAAGGGCTTCTCTCAGTCACAGATGAGATGCCAGGAAACTTTTATAACCAAAAAGAAATCTAAAATGCATTTACTCTGATTCAAAAGATACCTATCACTAGCATGGTTCTACACACATCACCCTACCAGCTTGTAAGCTACTCCCTCCATTCCAAATTGTAAGACATTTTTGCTTTTCTACATATATAGCCTTTGCTATGCAATTAGATATGCATTGTCGTTTCTCAAAACAGAAAAAAAAAAAAAAAAAAAAAGATAGGTATACGCTGTCTAGATGCATAGCATAGCAAAAGAAATATATCTATAACAGCCAAAACGTCTTACAATTTGGAACGGACATAGTATAAAAGAAAATTCACATTAGCATCAGAGATTCCCCTAGACATAGTCATCATGCCATTGTGCCCCCATGAACCAGGAGCACAGCAGATGCAATTGTCTTTACTTTTCATCATCTGCCAATTTTGCTCATACTGCATGTTTGTAACTCAAATATGTCTATAAATTATAAAAGCCAAAACATCTCACAATTTGGAACAGACGGTCTATATAAGAAAATTCACAGTAGCATCAGAGATTCCCTAGACAAAGTCATCATGTCATTGTGCCCCCATGAATCAGGAGCACATCAGATGCAATTGTCTTTACTTCTCATCATCTGCCAATTTGTTTCCATGTTTTAACTCAAATATCAGTCAAGCAGCACAGGCTGCATTGCAGTGCTTTGTAACAGGAACAAGTTTTTCTGTAGTGATAAAGAACTCGTTAAACAAGTCAACAGAATTTAGGTAGGGCATTCTTCCAATCTGGGATAGCATTCATAACTTTTGCATCTACAGACGCATTTCCCGGAGCCTGCTCGGCCAGCTAAATGGTGGACAAGGAGCATAGGAAAAAGTCTACAAAAACTTTAGCCATCTAAACAAGGCCTGTGTGTGTGCGTGTTGTTGTAGTTTCCCTCTCAGAGAGAAAACTACATGTTTTGGAATGGAGGGAGTAGTAGTAGTAGGGATGAGGGGTGTCCATGATCCACCACGGCGGTCAAGCAGGCTTCGACGGGAAGCGCATTAAGATCTCCGTTCTTTGTGCAAACAATGCTAATCATCAGGCTGACAGCTTAGAATAGCCCCCGTAAAAAAATAAGCAGAAACCACAACATATTTAAAGGGGTTAATCATGCATTTCTACCAGCTCATAGATCCAAGAACCAGGCCCTAACAACTAATCGAGAACCTATAGTAATTACGAATGCGTGCCACCTCATGGAAATCGAAAAAGGAAACAAAACTAGAGACACAAGTATGGCAAGGGGCACAAACAATCTGAGGTTGTCATCGGAGTTTCTTGCGTCCCCGGCCGAATCAGCAGCGCCGCAGACTTACCTTTCATGCTCCTTGGCATTCGCCAACCTTGCTATTGCTCCCATGAGGATATATACAGCCTGATCAAGCTGTGCTACATACATGAAGCGCCGCCGACTGCGGCTGCAACTACCGGCGGCGCTCATCTAGCCGTCTCCGTGTCGAACGATTAGCGGCGCTAAAGGATGACGGGTCTCCAAACCCGACTCTGCTTTTTTTTTTTTTTTTGAAACCCTAGACTCTGCTGGACTCACTTGCGGGATCTTAATGCACTGGGCTGCTGCAGTGCAGCTGGTTGGGCCGCAGCCCAAAGAGCCAAAAAGGCTGAAGCGAGCAGGCCCCAGAATATATTTTATTTTAGGGCAAAATTTACCATGTTAAGGATTTTGCAACCCATATTTTTGCTAGTATTTGATTGGCTGCAAAAATTATTAATTTCTTTTTTTTTTTTTTTTGAGAATTACACAGTACAACGCAGACGCCACAACACGCACGCGCACACCTCACCCCTATGAACACATGCACGCAAAACCCTACCCCCTACGAAGACCTTCAAAGATCGGAAGCGATTCTCGGTCACCATAGCGCTCTCGTCGCCGCGGAAGATCCCACTTAAATGCATAACGCCGAAATCAAAATCCTAAGAAAAGGTGCGTCGTCGATTTGAACGGGAACGCCCCATCCGCCCCCTACCACTTAATGCATAAATTTCTTATACCGCTTGCTAAATCTTTTGATAATTTTTAAAAGGTTTGCCAAAACAAATTTTGTTAGCCAACCAATCAAAGCCATAGTTAATGTTAAGTTATTATTTAACTATAAGATATGTTTCACTGGAAACCAAGATATGTACCATTCTACCTTTTGTGGTAATCATGCAACTATGCAAGGCAAGGTATCACCTTAGCATTAATTTCTTATACTTTTCAAAAACTTGGAACTAAATCTTTGATAATTTTTTTATCCAACTTCATGTTTGCCAAAACCTTTAATATCCGCAAAATTTTGTTAGCCAACCAATCATGCCATAGTTAATGTTAAGTTATTATTTAACTATAAGATATGTTTCTGTCAAAAACCAAGATATGTAAAGTTAACATATTCTACCTTTTCGTGGGGCCAATCATGCAACTATGTTCAAGGCAAGGGGTATCACCGAGACTGCCGGTCTCTGCCGCGGTGCCGCCGTCCGGCCTGTTGAATTCTTGATCCGTCTGCCTGTTTGGGTGCGATCGGGTCATTTCGACGCTGGTGCCGACCGATTCTTTGAGTTAAAAATACCACTTTGAGCCCTGTCTGTTGACCTCCTTTATGGAGAGAGCTTAAGGCCGAAGGAAGGCACACATGACAGTATTGCACACGTAGCTGATGACGTAGGTTAATGTGACGTAGGCTGATCATTTGCTTTTGCTTTGGCGTGTGTCGTACAACCAACACGTAGCTGTTGTCCTCCTTTCTAGTTCATCACTCAAGTCGATCTACATCTTTTACCCCCACATGCAAAGTCACCACCCACTGATGAGCCTAGAATCTCTATCACCTTCCTCTTACCCCCCTCTACCATTCGAGACACCGTCCGGCCACTCACGTAGCAAACTAACCACAAACATAACAGTATAGTAACAGTAAATTATATCGCCGTACACAATACTAATAATAGGATAGGATCAATCACTGATGAGTGGAGTGCGGTGCATGTGCAGTGTGCACGGCCGTCCAGAGTTCAGTGCTGTATTTTTCTTTTCATCATCACGGCCTCACAGTCACCAGCAACAAACAGGCCAACAGCTTGGGCAGAGCCGCAGCAGAGAGAAGACTGGGAGTCAATAAACGGAACGTGACAAGTCATCATCTCACTCTCCGGGGCCTTTCCCGGAAACTCGCTTGAACATGCAGTGCATCGGACCTTCACCTTTTATGGCCCTACCACAAGCCTACAAGAACATCCACCTGTCAGAGACAGAGAGTGAGGTCACAGTCACACACGGCACTCTGCGATCTCATCACTAGCGCGCCTGGCCTCCACTACAGTCAGAGGAGAGGAGAAGCACGCTGCACGCAGCGCACCGACTTCAGCGCAAGCAGCCATGGAGCACCTGCCGCTGACCTCGCCGGCCGCCGCCGCTGCGTCGCTGTCCCCTCGCAGCCGCAGGGCGGCGGGGGAGGGTGCTGGACTCGTACAAGACGGCGCTGGCCACGGCGGCCTCGGCCGCGGCGTACGCCGTGATGGCGCGGAGCATGGCGCGGGAGCTTCTGCCCGAGGAGCTGCGCGCGCGGCGCGGTGGTGCGCGGCGTTTGCGCGCGCACGGTTCGGCCGCGGCGACAAGGAGCGCCACACCATCGTCATCCGCCACCCGTACTCGGACGCGGGCTACAGCGAGAACCACCTCTTCGACGCGGCGCGCGCGTACCTGGCCACCCGGATCGACCCGCGCGCCATGCGCCGGCTCTGCCTCGCGCGCTGCCGCACCAAGGAGCCCGACGGCAGCGGACGGTGGAACACGATGCTGTGCATGGAGCCCGGGGATCCACCGTCGACGTCTTCGACGGCGTCGAGTTCACCTGGACGTGCGTCGAGACCGGCGGCGACGACAAGCAGAAGAAGGGCAAGGGCGGCGGCGGCGGCGGTGGAAACCCGCGTGAGTCCCTGAGCTCAGCTTCGACGCCGAGCACACCGACACGGCGCTGGAGCGGTACGTTCCCTTCGTCATGGCCACGGCGGAGCAGATGCAGCTGCGGGACCGCGCGCTTAGGATCTTCATGAACGAGGGCCGCTCGTGGCACGGCATCAACCACCACCACCCGGCCACGTTCGCCACGCTCGCCATGGACCCGGCGCTCAAGCGGGCCGTCGTCGACGACCTCAACAGGTTCCTCAAGCGCAGGGACTACTACCGCCGCATCGGCAAGGCGTGGAAGCGCGGGTACCTGCTCTACGGCCCGCCCGGCACCGGCAAGTCCAGCCCTCGTCGCCGCCATGGCCAACTACCTCCGCTTCAACCTCTACGACCTCGACCTCTCCGAGGTGCGCCTCAACTCGACCTGCAGAAGCTGCTCATCCACATGCCCAACAAGTCGATGCTCGTCATCGAGGACATCGACTGCTGCTTCGACGACGCTGCCGCGTCGAGGAAAGCCGCCGCCGCCGGAGCCGGCTGGGTACCTGGACATGGACCCCGACTACACATCGGATTCCTCGGACGAAAACTGGGGAGTCGCTCCCACGAAGCCCAAGGCCAAGGGCATCACTCTCTCCGGGCTGCTCAACTTCATCGACGGGCTGTGGTCCACGTGCGGCGAGGAGCGCATCATTGTCTTCACCACCAACTACAAAGAGCGCCTGGACCCGGCGCTGCTGCGGCCGGGCCGCATGGACATGCACGTCTACATGGGCTACTGCGGCTGGGAGGCGTTCAAAACTCTCGCCACAAACTACTTCCTCGTCGACGACCACGAGATGTTCGCGGAGATACACGAGCTGCTCTCGGCCGTGGAGGTGACGCCGGCCGAGGTCTCGGAGATGCTGCTGCGGAGCGGGACGTTGACTTGGCTCTCCGGATTCTTGCAGCGTTTCTACGGGAGAAGAGACGCAGGACGAGGAAAGAAAACAGAGGACAAGAAGAACGCGGCAGAGGATGACGAGGAGGTTGCAGAGAAAGAAAGCTATGTAGCGTAGTAATGTGTTCTTCAGGGTTCCTCCAGGGATCATTTTTATTTCTGGAATCGAAATAGATCACGAGAATAAATGGCTAGGCCAAAGGAACAATTAGGAAAGCTTAGGATCCTATCCATTTCTGGAGTAGTCAGTAGTGGTCTCCGATTCCCGGTTGCTGCATGTTTTTGTCAGTCTTAACTTTCAGTAATCCAATTTCTTCATCCTTCAGAAAGAAAGTTTGGCCAAAGCTGACCACGTACACATTATGTAGGAGTGCTACATATCAAATTTCAGAGACGAAATAAGCACATTCGTGACCAAATTGGCAGAGCTAGGCCAAATACAAGTCACTGCCATAGAGATTAGAGATAGTGATGGTACGTGGGAGACACAAAATGTTTGCTACTCCTGAGCTTCTCTAACACAAAATGTTAATGGACTGGACACTTTCACACCCCAGTAACCTCCAGTCAAAAAAAAAAAAAAAAAACCCCTCAGTTACCCAATGGGCACAAGACTTCCTTGGAGAAGATCCTGTCAGTCCTGAACTCTAGTGACAAACCAAGGCCTCTGTTATTTGAACTCTAGTGACTTTGGATTGGACAGATTTGTATCGAGAAGTACTAAAACAGTATAAAGACTGAATGGAATCCAATACTACAAGTTCAGACATATAGCAGGCGTCAAGTTAGAGAGCAAGATATTCTTCAAAAAAAAAAAAAAAGTTGGAGAGCAAGATCACAGCAAAGCTGTCACTCTAACTTCTAAGCAACCCTAGAATCACTCACCAACACAGGTCTTCTAATATCAATCAATACCATTCGGCCACTTACAGATAATTGCAGCCATCATCAATCAACTATAGAAAATACATTACCAAAAAGCTAATTGCAGTCATCATCAATCAACTATAGAAAAATATCCAATATTACGAAAAAGTGAAATCATCATACCCTCAATCGGTCAATCCCAATTTAGAAATATTCCACGGCCACTAAAAAAGGCAGTACTTCTAAAGCTCATTTGCCAGTAACCTCCGTAGTCATTAGGAGTAAACTATCTAAGTAGTCAAGATAATGATTTTAGAATCTATCACAAAAAAAAAATGCCTCTGTTTGAAGTTTTAAATATACCTTAGGTGGACCTTGGATTGGACCATAGAAATATGACAGATTTGTTTGACAAAAGTACCAAAATATCAGATGCCATTTTCAGACATATGGCAGAAACAGATTGGACTATTGGAGAGCAAGATCACAACAGAAGTGTCAGTAACTTCTAAGCAATGCTAGAGTTACTCACCAACAGAGATCCCAGTACATCTTATGTAATGGATGATGGGTATTAGGGATATTTGAGGAATAACTAGGCCTTATGCTTTGCCCAGAGCTTGAGAGATTGAGGGGGTTTAGAATTGTTTCTTCATAATTGATTGCTTCCTCAAACTCAATGCGGTACAAAGAATAAATAGGCTCACAGCCACTTGCAACCTGGAGATGCCTCTGTTGCATGCGTGGCTGAGATTGAAACTCTCCTAGAGGAGAGGAGTGGCTGACATTGAAACTCTCCTAGAGGCTAGGCTTGACTACTCTTGCTGCATGTGCCTAAGATTAGAAACCTCCTAAATTGATCACGCCTCTACTGCATGCCTGGCACCCTCCCGGCGCCACACATGACACAGTGGCAGCCAAAGTTGCTGCCCATGACATCTTACAGATGATTTTACTATAGTAATCAACAACTATTGAAAATACCCCGTACAACCAGGATTATGGATTATGATAATAACAGTGTTTGGATCAATGAATTTGGTGATTGATTATGGTTTGGTTAAAGAGAGAAATTCCAATCCAATCATTCATAGTTCGGCGCAAGTTGGACAATTAGTTAGGGGCAAGGGGTATCCAAACAAGGCCCTAATCCCAATTGAGAAATCTTACATGGCCACTGAATAAGGCATTATATCAAAGCTCATTTGCCAATAACTTCCGCAGTCATTAGGATAAAAATACCAAAGTATTCAAGATAATAATCGATAACATCAGTACGTGGAAGTGCATAAATTCCGTACCTTTCATCAGGTATCAGATAGACCCACTGGAAGGAGCACTTTCTAGACTGATTGGCCCAAAATCAGTTCCAAGTTTCTAAGTACCAGAGAACAAACGAACAATAGCACCAGATAATTTAATTTTCTAGACTGATTGGCCCAAAATCAGTTCCTAGTTTCTAAGTACCAGAGAACAACCGAACAATAATTATTTCTAAGTACCCGAGGACTACTACGGCATCACCATTCTGTCACTGATTACCTGCCGCTGCTTCTTGAGGTGACTGTACTGATCCCCCTCACACATTGCCTGCTTCTTCTCTCCGAGGAACTCTGCAAGCACCCGGAGAGCCACGTCGACATCCTCGCTCCTTAGCAACATCTCTGACACCTCAGCTGGTGTCACCTCCACACCTGAAAGCAGCTCCTGTATCTCTGGGAATAGCGGGTGGTCGTCGACGAGGAAGTAGTTCCGGGCCAGCGTCTTGAAGGCCTCCCAGCCGCAGTAGCCCATGTAGATGTGCATGTCCATGCGCCCGGGGCGCAGCAGCGCCGGGTCCAGGCGGTCCTTGTAGTTGGTGGTGAAGACGATGATGCGCTCCTCGCCACTGTTGGACCACAGCCCGTCGATGAAGTTGAGCAGACCGGACAGAGTTATGCCGGGCTGCGCAGCCAACCAGTTTCCCGTGTTTATTAGCAATTCAGTGTTTCTTTTTTCGAAAATCTACAATACCAATCACGATCATATATATGAAGCTTACCTCCGAGCGAGTTGCCGATCGAAGGTGACTCTGATCAGATGAGTCATCTTCCTCCTTCCTTGACTTGGTGCTGAAGCAGCAGTCAATGTCCTCGATGACGAGGATGGACTTGTTGGGCATGCCGCTGAGCAGCCTCTGCAGTGCCATGTTGTAGCGCACCTGGGAGAGGTCCAGGTCGTATAGGTTGAAGCGGAGATAGTTGGCCACGGCGGCGACGAGGCTGGACTTGCCGGTGCCGGGCGGGCCGTAGAGCAGGTACCCGCGCTTCCACGCCTTGCCGATCCGCCGGTAGTAGTCCCTCCGCTTGAGGAACCGGTCGAGGTCGGCGACGACGGACTGCTTGAGCGCCGGGTCCATGGCGAGCGTGTCGAACGTGGACGGGTGGTGGTGGGTGATGCCGTACCACGACGTGCTCTCGTTCATGAAGATCTGGAGCGCGCGGTCCATCCGCCGCGCCTCCGCAACCGTCGCCGTGATGAACGGGACGTACCGCTCCAGCGCCATGTCCGTGTGCTCCGCGTCGAAGCTGAGCTCCAGCGACTGCGTCCCGGCGTTCCCGTACCCTTGGTTCCCGTGCCTGCTCTTGCTGCTCTGCGCGTCAACGGAGGCCCATCTGAACTCGACGCCCTCGAAGACGTCCGTCATCGAGTCACCGTCCTCCATGGAGAGGGTCTTCTTGCCCCCCGCCGCCGCGGAGGCAGAGGCGGCGCATGGCGTGCGGGTCGATCCGGGTGGCGAGGTACTCCCGTACCTCGTCGTAGAGCCCGCCGCCGCCGTCGTGTTGGTGCCCCCGGGTACGAGAAGCGCCTGATGACGAAGGTGCGGCGCTCCACGGGTAGGGGCTCGAGGCGCGCGCGGATGAGGACGCGGCCCAGCGCGCTGCCTCACGGAGGTCGTAGGGGAGGAGCTCCCGCGCCATGCCGCGCGCCAGCACGACGTAGGCGGTCACCGAGGCAGCCGTGCCCGCAGCCCTCTTGTACGCGTCCACGGCCTTCCCGTAGGACGGCAGCGTCATGGCCGGAGCCGCCTCCATCGACGCTGATGAAGATCTGGACGGCAGCGTCTGCGCTGTAGACGCCGGCGGTGCGGAAGGTTTTGAAGCCGGCGGCGTTACGAGGGTTGGGACTTGGGAGTAGTAGATTGGTAAGCTAGGTGTGCGGGCCTCGAGTCGGTTTTATTTCCTCTTTTTCGTTCAAACCAACCAACCGCCTTATTTCACCCAAAAAAAACCATGGCCTTCAATAATCAATACCGTCAAAATAAATATCTTATTTCTCGATAAATATTTTTGGTACATTTTACTAGCGTTAATTAATAGTATTGTAGTATGTGTATTATGACATATATTCCACTCTAAATCCAATTATAGTTATAGCACAGAATAATATTTTAACTTTATTTGGTAAAAGATAAAAACAATTTAGCAAGTGAGATATGCAATTATTTTTTTATCGTGAGAATAGACATGGTAAAATTACATTTTTAGAATTAATTTGATGTTTATACATTCTCTAGTGCTGCTCGTTTGATTTGAATTGAAACTAGGAATGGCAATGTTGCCGATTACCGAATTAGGAATTTTAGATACAACATTATTAGAAGGACAAAATTATTGTGAGACAACTATTAAATCAAAATAGATCATTAAAACAACCGCCTTATGACCTAAAAATTTTGGAGTACGAAACAACTATTCTAGCATTATATGATTGGTCGTTACGATGCAACTCATGATCGTATTTTTACTTCATGCAAAAATTAAGGAATTGTGATTTACCATGAGGCAACTTAAAAGGACAATCATTGTACCTATAGTATATTAAGTCGTCTTAAATTATACACTACATTACACTAATTATAAAACCACGCTAATGTATTCGCCCTTAGGAGGTAATAGGCAACATATTTATAAAGAGTGATAAATCAGCAAATTTTATAAAGAGTGATAAATCAGCAAAGTTTTAGATATAAAGATCTTTCTTTTTCTCTGTTGCTCTAATTCATGCATGCACGACGGATTGAAATATCTTTATTTTACAAATTTGCATATGGCATAATTTAGTTAACATCAACGAAATAAATGCCGCAGCTATAGGTGACCATTTAAGTATTTATAAAATCTGTACATGCCCAACATACGTACTTGTACTTGTCCAACGTAAATGGAATTTTACGTGTCCACTTCACACGCTAATAGCTATACGTCCTTTATGAGAAAGCCATCAACTTTTTTTTTTTTTTTAACATAGTTAACACACGGATATGTCCCTATGAGCACCTCAAAAAATAGGGCCTAGACTTAATGCATAACGCCGTAAATCCTTGGGAAAATCCCGTCGGGCGAAAGCACCGGCAACCCCGTGGGTAGCGCCCCACCGACCGCCCTACCATTGGACTACAAGCCAATGCAACCGTGTAAATAGTTAGGATATGTCATGACTCAAAAAATAGGGCCTAGAAGGACCCCCGTCCTCACTCCAGCCCGCCGCCTCCTCCTCCCTTCCGCGGATTCTTCGCAATTAATTCAACAATAAAGGAGGAAAATTATCTAGGATTATCTTAGGCTTTTTTGGTGTGCAAGGGATATTCCATCTATAAGGAAGACTCTTATTAGAAAAATAAATAGGATATGCTTGTAAAAAGGTATTCCAATCTATAAGAAACCTTTCGGAGAGATTGCTTGCGATACAAATCCCACTAGCCGAGTTACAAAAAGTAAAGGGTCTCAGAATCTTTTCGGGCAAGAAGCAAATAAAGAAAATTTATCCCAATCTCTCTCCACTCCCTCCCGGCGCGCCCCTCCTTTCCTCCATCGTCGCCGCCGCCCCCAGCGCCGCCGCCCCGCCGTCGGCCGTCGTCACGCCCGCCGCCACCGCCTCCACCTCCTTCCTCCCTACCTCTACGACCGACGATCACGTGTCACTTCCGGCCCAATCTAGCCGGGTTCGACAGATATCGCGTATATACTCGACTACTTATGTAACTTGTTAACATGCAACATTTTTATTTAGATAAGTGATCAAAGTTAGCATGCAACATATTTTAGATGGCTTTTTCAATTAACATGTTAATTAGCTATTGATTTTCATGTGTAACATGACCAGTCTAAAAATTTTGACATGAGTATCATAAAAAAAAAGATTGTCCACTCTTAATACAAAAAATATCATCGGGGCTTTATACTAGCCTAAATAAATCAATGACATGTTGAAATGGTATTGTTCACTTTTTTTTTGATTACCTAGCAGGATAGATACAATTAGAAATTGTATGAGGTTTTAGTATTGAGAGTGCCCTTTAGTTTTTTTTTCATCAAATGCATCGATCCTTGCAATTAATATCTTGCATTATTAAAACTAGCATATTTTTAGAAGCTCTAACCTAAAAAGTTAGGTACGCTTTCCATGCAAACCTAAAAAGTTGCCATGCAGACTACTCCCTTTATCCCATGGAGTTTGACGTTTTTGACTTTTGAACTTCATCTTTGACCATCCGTTTTATTTAAAATATTTATGCAAATTATAAAATAAAATAATCAATATTCAAGTATCTTTATTGATAAAATAAGTCGTAATAAAATAAATTATATTTGTTTAAAAATTTAAATAAGACGAAGCATCGAAAAAGATGGCACGGAATCCGCGGGTGACAAACTCGGTGGGACGGAGGGAGTATCTACAAAGTTCCCATGCAAATCTAAAAAGTTGCTTCTGCTTTCCGTCATCAAATGTCTTAACCATATATAGAGTACAAAATTGGCTTGTAGTCTGGTAGGACGGTATATACCCCACAGTACCTTTCTTGGGAATTTACGTAGGTAAAATAAAATAACTAATTTGCGTAGTGTAATTGTCTGCGTTGTCGCGTGTAATTCTCAAAAAAAATATATAGAGTACTAAACGTAAAATAAAATAACTAATTATGCAGTTTGACTGACAAATCTTTTGATGCTAATTAGTCTATATTTGGATAATAATTATCAAATACAAACGAACGATCTTCTGGTAAAAAAAATATTTCACCAACTAAAAGTCTGCCAATACTTCCGGTAGTAAAAATCTTTGAATCCATTAGCTTTCACACTTCACAGTCACAGCCTGACACACGCCAACTCTTGCCGTGTGACAGGATGCGGCTGTCTCGACGACTGAAGGATCGTGCGTGCCAGCGCCGGCCGCTGCAATGCGTCACGCGTTCGTGCTCCGAGTTCCAACACATGTTGACAGAGGAACAGAACGCGTAGCACAAAGCACGCGACTCGGGACGGCACGGAGCAACACATGCAGGTGAGCTTGCGTGCTGCCATTGCCCATTGGCAGGCGGCCGGGCGCTGCTGCTTCTGCCTGCTACTGCTGAGACAGCCAGCAGGGCTGCTAGCCTGAACGGAATCATCGCGCTCTCTCTCTCCGGCCTGCTCGGATCGGCTCGGTCCGCGTGTGCTCTTGTCCGTAGCGGGATATGGCCAGTACTCCAAGGAAAATCAAAATAAGGTTTCAAGTTCAGCTCCGTATCTCCGATGCGTGATGAGTGTGTGTTGTACTGTGTAATTAAAAACAAATCTCCTACATACGATAACTGCACCAAAAAGAGGGCCAGAGAGTGGCCACGTCGCGGCCCTGCCTCGGCCGTCCGATCGGCCGGCTGGACGGTCCAGATCGGGCGTCCCAGCCATTTTGCAAAAAGAGCCCTCGTAATCTGAAAAATATAACCTGCCGTCCATTCACCTGTCTCAGTTTTTCTTACGATAAAGCCCTCAATCTTTTTTTTACAAAATAGGACCACACGTCCAGGCCACTCTATGGGCCGGCCTGCTACCACGTTGCGTTGTGCGCGGGCTGAACTGGGCCAAATTCGGCCCAGATTGCCTTCTCCCTTTTGTATCTTTTATTAAATCCCATGACATCTGATTTTGTTTATTTCATACAAAGAAAAATAGAACTCCTAAAATCATGAAACTTTTTTTGTAGCCTCTACATACTTTACTCTATGTAGAAAAATATGAAACTTGGAAAATAAAGAAATTTGTAATGATTTAAAATAACCTCTTTTAATTTATAAATGAACTTCCATGATTTCTACGTTAGAATATTAATCCAAATATGATAAAAAAATATTTTGTGGATGCTTTATGATGTTGAAAACCTTTACAACTTTTTTTGGGATAAATTTCAAAATGTTTCACAAAAATTTATTCCATGCTCAAATAATAATTTTGTGGTTAACATATACAATCATCCACAAATGATAATTTCCAAATAGCACAAATAAAACACTAATACATTACATAAAGAACAATTTAGGGCCTCCTAGGTTTTGTAACCAAATTTTGCTATGCCAACGATTTGGTAAGCCAAAGCTAGGTACAAAATTGTCATTGTTTTGACAAGCTAAATTTGAGAGATTGACAAGTTTTGGTAGCCTACCAAATGATATCAAAAACCATAGCTAGCCAAATCTTTGATTGGTCAAATTTAGGATGTTTACCAATCAAGCTCTTAGCTATCATTATTCATACTCATGTACTACAAAGAAAAAAAAAAACTAACAATGGCCACGCGCGGCAAAGCCGCCGACTTTTCTAGTGAAAAATGAAAACAAAAACAATTATGATAAAAAAGAGGAGGCGAGGCGATGGGAACAGGCCCGGGGGCCGGGGAACCGTGTGGGGAGCACGCTAGGGTCCGAGAGTTTGGGCTCGGTGATAATCACTCCCCGGGGGAATATATATCATACTCTCTGTATATGCTCGGGCGAATCGCGAAAGCAACAATAATGTTTACAGACTGCGAATCGCGAGCAACAATAATGTTTACAGACTGCGGGAGGGGTCCAACCAAACATTTGATTGACACGGGTCCCAACTCATACTCAGCCTATCAATTTCGTGTGCTACTGTATTACATGAACGTGAAATATTCCGGATGCTATCACAGGTAGAGATCACGTATACCACTTATTAATCACGTATACCACTTAATGCTCCTTCTGGTGCCGTCTTGGCACGCCTCCTTCGATAAGGCACCGTCAATCTCTGAGAGTGATTCTAGAAATTACAAAAGTCTCCGCTGCCTTCAGAGCAAACTTGCAAGCCATTGTTTCAGCCATCAGAGCATCGCGTACAGGGCTTACTTGTACATTTGCTGCACCTGCCATCACCGTGACACCACTTCTATTTCGGATAACGAAACCACAAGATCCGGAAGACGTTTCCTTTCTGAACTAGTCTGGGGGCGCGCATTTGCGCGCCGAACCTAGCATTGAGTAATTTGCTAAGGTGTAGGAGCGAGAATTAGGCTGTTGAATTGGAGGTTGGAGGCATGTAATGAACCAAGCAGGTGCTGCAATTTGGTGCTGAGCAGAGTGGGTTCTCCATAGAGCAGAGTGAAGCTAGAAGTAGAGACATATTTTTACAGCATAGGTGGAATCTGTAGCATGTTTGCATAGTCAATATTTTACAACACACATAGAACTAAAGAAGGGGTAGTCGACGGTTGTCCACATATAGTTAGCAATATTTTACAACACACAGCAGCAGATCTATATTATTAGCTAGAACTATGAATCCTTGAGATTGTTGGATAGTCTGGTTGGAATCCATCAACGGAATCTTCATCGGTTGGATCTTTAGCGTCTACCTGTCATAAGAGCGGAGAAGCAAAAATCAGATATATTGCTGATTAAGCAGATCTAATGATTAACCCCAAGTATTTATGGCATATGGAAGTGATTTGAGATGTTGGAAGCCAAAGCTAAAACCTAGCCAGAGGTAACCATTGATGTATGAAATAATATAGTTGTTTCAACAGCATAGGCGAACGCTGTGGAAACTAAGTGTAGGCTGGTACCTGCTGATATCGGAGCCTCTTGAAAGTTCAGTTCAGTCTTCAGAAGAGTCCGAATCACTGTTGTGACGTGGTGTAGCTGATTGGAGGTGGCCATGCAAGAGAAAAGTTATAATAGTACAGTGTATGCTTGTGTGTTCTATATATTGGAAAATAATGTGAGTTTGAACATACGATTGTAGTCATCAATGGTCCAAGCCGAGCTGGCGTCATCGTCTGTAGATCATTGAGTTAGATGGTTAGACATATGTGATATTTCCTCTCCCTTGTCCCCTAAGTATTGTGTTTAATATGCAGGGAAATCAAACGTGTTTGAAGAAGTACCTTCGTCCCTGTGAACACGTATGTCATACCATAATGGCCAGATGTCCACAAGACTGCCAGACGGAGCTGCTCTTTTGATGCCAATGTATGCAAGACCTGGGATGAGAAGGATCAGTGCGGTGATCCTGGTAGAGTACGTTAGATCGTTGTAGCTGAGATTTGTGTCTCTGATTGGGAGCATGTCTTTAAAAAAGGTACTCCAGGGTGTTTGTGCAACATAAGTGTGGTGGAAGGCCAGTGTGTGGAGTGACTCGGTTTTACAACCAATATCTCGCATGTGTGTGGAGTGACTCGGTTTTACAACCAAGCTGTGGATTCCATGGAGATAGTGGAATGGTGTCTCTCTCAAACGTGAGGGAACCTTCTCTTAGCATGACTGTTGTGTTCACTGACTCAGTTAGAATAACGGCAAGTGTTGCCCAAAGCGTGAGATGTCTTGTAGGTTGATATCTGTATTGAACTGGCGGTCGATGGCTTGTTTGATGCGATGACGGTCGATGAATTTCTGAACTGATTCCTAAGGTGTTGCAATCACCGCGTGCTGCAGCGTGTCTGATGCTGTCCCCTGAATGTCTGTCTCATCGATGAGCGTTAGGTTGCAGTAGTGGTGAGTAGGCATCCTGCTGTATAAAATAAGAGTATAAATATCACGGACTGAGTAACTAACTATGTGTATGTATGTGTGTGATTACATATGAAGTCAAAGTTTGTGTACTAAAGATGGAAGATATGGAGTGTATCTTGATTTGGGGCTAACTAAGGTAATGGGACTGTATCGTATGACTGATAGGTGGGAAGTGTGCTGAACAGAGAAGCACTAATGGTTGTAGAGTCCAGGTATTTATTGTTGGCAGCATAACAGCGCTTTGAATCTGAATGCAAGAATCGCAATTGTTCTAGAATTGATAATTTGATATTTCTGTGTTGTCATTTGTTAGAACAGAGCAGAGATGCTGCTGACAAGAATTGATTGCAAGAAACTAATATATTTGTTTATTTAATTATTTAATTCCTAATGCTAGGAAAGATAATGTCTACTGCCAATTATGTAAACCATTATAGATAATTCAACAGTACACATAAGCAGCAAGTGATAACAAATTTAATTAACAAACCAATCTTCATGAATAGCAAGATTAAAGGGTCTTTTTCTACATTTCTTCATGAACAGGCAGCATGAATGTTAAGATACTAACAGAAAACAGTGGTTCACCAGATTCTCTAGTTGTCTGCATCTAAGAAACAACCAATCAGATTTGTGAATGTAGAATTATGGACGACATGTGAGAAGGTGAAGGCAAATGAGTGGCATTAGACTATCTAGCTCTGAATATCTTCTTTTAAAAAAATGTACGGCCATACATAAATAAATCTACTTCAAAAAGTTAATGGATTGAACTTTAATGGGAGTCATCTATGATTAGTAACCCCTTTTAAGCATAAATTTTACCATGACAATAGAAAAGCTTACCACTCCCAAATCCTAGGTTTCTGTAACCTTCGAAATAAATGAGAGAAGATGGAGAAGGGAAAGTATCTAGGGGACATTACAGAGGAGACTTGGGTTCAGAAGGGTGCACTGCCTCTGCTTAAATCAAAGCTGTACCTCCATCTGCATGTTAGTCAGAGTTGTTTGTAGTAAGATTAGCACAAAGGTTTCACCTAAGGAGGAACAACAGGACAAACCATTCATTCAGTGGACAAATGAAATCTTCAGTAGTATTTCAGAGAAGGGATTTACAAAGAGATGAACTAAGAATGAGAAAGTATGTAGATCTCATTCATTTCACCTAAGGTTTCTATCTCAAGCGACCGTTGGCCTGAGTGAATTCTGAGGTGTCTTGGATCCTTTATTGTGCCATCGCCTCGTCATGGTCATCTTGCTCCAGAGTTGTCTTGGTGGTCAATCTGAGTGCATGGTTTTTAAATTAGTTACATATAGTGTTAAGTCTGCACTGTAACTGTAATGAGTGTCGAGGACCCATGACTTAAGTGATTGGATGTTTCTTACCTTCCTCCCCATTTGCAAGGTACTCTCACTTTCCATGAAATCCTTAAAAATATCTTGATTACCCTATTAATCATGGGGCCATGTCTGTAAGTTTGGGTCTTTGACAGCAGAAGCACTGCTGCTACATTGTCTCCAATTGCTGTAAATAAGCCTCTATGGAACAGAAAGCGAGTTTTGTATTTAACAATCCATCATTAGCAGAGCACCCAGTGCATGGACATAGTTATTTGCACGGTAGGAACCTCGACAAAGCAAACACTAAGGTATGTAATCAAAACCATAAAAATACAGATCATAGTTATTTACGATGCAGGAACCTCGACAAAGCAAACAATGTAGTTATGTAATCAAAACCAGAGAATACTACTAATTGAAGGGGAGAAAGCAGCACGTTATGAATATTTGCCTTATCAAACATTGAAGAGCAATTTCAACACACACACATTCTACTTTATGTAATTAAAAGCAGAGTTAACTTGGAGCCACATATAACCGTAGGCTACTACAATCATATTTCTAGTGCGTAGAAGACACCAAAGTTAATTAAATTTGGATCTATAGTTATCCGTGATGAATTAAAAAGATGTTGCACTGGTAGGCTGACCAAACCATGAGTAGGGTACTAACCTTGAGTTCAGAAGGTGCAAGTGTTGCATTTAGGCGACTGCGGTGAAATCCGTTTTCGACTAATCGGAACCAGTCTTTGTGAGATCAGAAGGTGGGGGTTTTTGCTAACTCAGCCTGCTTTCTAAACACACATACATACACTCTGACCTGCGGACATGTGGCTCTTGTAATACCTCACTGATGCAAGAACCAAACAACTCTTGTAATACCTCATTTTTTTAGTTCAAATAGGAATCTCTTGGAAGGAGCACAAATAAATGGTCCAGTACCTCTAAATCCACAACACAATGTGAATGCTCTACTTAATCACGATTTATGGAAAACTACCATTGGCCTATTATCTTACCTCAAACTCCTTTCATATTCATTTTCATTTTTTCCCTTGTTTGAATATAACTGCAAATACTGATCGCATACAATGATATAATGGGCAGGAACCATGCATGGTATTTTTAGCCTCCGTCGAAGTTCTTGCCCATTCTACTGACGCTTGCTAAAAACCAATGGAATGAACTTCGACAAAGGCTAAAAATATCATGCATGGTTGCTAGAGCAGACAAATGGATTCAGGTGTAGTAATTAGTCGTTTGAAAGCGATGACAGGTCTCCTGAAACCCCCAAAAAAAAAAAAAACTACAGGTTGTCAAGCAGTAAAGGCCATTCCATGGCAGATAGCTAGCACATGAGCACACAATTTCACCATGTTATAATTCAACCTTTCAGAATACGGCAGGCATCCAATATCATTTTGAGCATAAACAGTGCAGAGATCGATAGCAATCTTTAAACCAACATTTGAACCATGGGTGTACTTTTCCTAAATCTGATCGAACCTTTTGCTCCAACGGTTTTTGTCTTAAGTCATAAGTCCTAGCATCATACCATCTGCAAGAGACAGCAAAGAAGTTTTCAGTGTTTGAATGACAGGAAGAATGGTGAAAGCTCAATCCATATTAAGCAGAACACATTCCTGGTTGAATCCTATAGAAAATAGAGGCCAAATTGGTGTGGTTTGACTGGTTAGTAGACCAAGGACATAAAGAGGAACCCAATGTATCTATAAAACAGCTGAGTGGCTGTCTACAAAATTGTACTCCACTGGAGCTTCTCATAAGACATTACTAAGTGAACACCAATTAGCCAGATTTTACACATACGTTGATGGCATAAAATTCTAGAAACAAGAGTTCAGTGGAACAGAAATTTATCATGTCGTTGCTTCCTTCACAAGGCAAGAACCATAGCAGTGTTGATAGTATAAACATCCCTAAAAGGAGTGCAATAGATATCTAACATGAGGCCATGTTTTTTTCAATCATCCTCTATCAGAGTTTATCTAGCAGTATCAGGGGATGATTAAACACATCTAAATACTTATTTTCACTTCATAATCTCTAGCCTCATGAGGCTTCTGTTTAATCATGATCTAATATTGCTAGAGAGTCTCTGATAGTAATAACTAATATGTATCCTCTGAGGTTTGTGTTTAATCATTTTCTATTTTTACTCGATAATTTACTACCTTTATTTGTACTAAAACAATAACCAATTATATGTTGCCTGAACACAAAAAAAAAGGAGGCATCAGAAATGTTATATGTGAAGTGAAACGTAGTGTTTGCTTGTGTCTCAAGGTCAGCTGTAATACGCTATATATAAATACCTAAAAGTAAGTCAAAAATATGGAATAAAATTTGAGACTGGAAACAATAATCGAGTAAGGAAAATATATTAATCTTATAAGATGGGAGGCGAGTATCATAGGCTGTGGAACAAAAGGGGTTTGTAGAAGTGGAAAAAACTTGTGTGTGTTACAAAATCTTTTGCCCCACAGCGGTGCTGCATCATTTTCAATGGCAGCGCTCCATCATTTTCATTGCCTTGCCCTTGACAGATATCTCTAGGAGAATTCGATATACAGAAGTGGCAATGCAAGTTAAGAACTACTAAAAAATAATGACAGAAAACAATAAATATTCAGTAAGGCTCTAAGCAATAACACATTGGCTGCATGTATGGACTAACAGTGAATCAGACATACAGTGAAATTTAGAATAAACCTGCTTTGGAAATAACAAACCTTTGTGGAGACGCAGCTCGCCTAGATTTTGTATCTTAGCAGCGGACATTCCATCTGTATTCACAGCATCACTTGTCTTCTGATTCTTTATCATAAAAAAGTTTATCATTTTCCCTATGCAAAAAAACTAATCAGTTAGCAAGGCGTATGCACACATAGAAGATGATCTGCACACTGCAAATCAATCGCACAAAATTCTTCAAACAAATTAGAGCTTACATTTGTAAAACTACATGCAGAAAAAAGTCATGAGTTAGCAATGGTACATATTAAGCAGGAGCTCAGAACATGTTGAAACTTCGCTGTCATCGGGTGTTGTTGCTCTCCTGGTCCAAAAGGCTGGCGCTATCAACTTCTTTGTTATTACCTGGTATGAATCATGCAAAATCAATTAGGCATACATCATGAGAATAAAATCTCAACATCTTCTGCTCTTTTATTTTTGTCCTCCCTCTTTTTCTCGGTGTAAGGATGTTTGTCAGGAATAAATTTTATAGAGGCTTCTATTCGAAATTGTATGTTCAGAGAAGCTCACCTAGGGAAGGGGGGTGTTAGGTGTGGATGATTTCCTGGCAGTAATATTTTTAAAATTTCAGGAGATATTGTTGCTATAAATATTTGCCGACACCTCTGAACAAATTTCTGCGTGCATCAGTTGATGACCTATTTGGAATGAGGAAGCAATACCTCGATTAGGGAAATCATTACATATGAACAAATAACAAAAAAAAAAAAGAGTTCCATGGCTCTGCTATGAAGTATCACTATACTGAAAATGCTGCATATTGAGATGGCACGCATAACTTGTTTACTGTTTCCAAATTACTTTGATTGTTTTCATTAACCTAATAACTTCGAAATATGTTTGAGCTGCTATTTTTTTACATTTGGAAAGTATGTACTGAAAGCATGGTGACTGAACTGAAAGCCACAATATTTTTTCCTTTTGTCCTGCTAGGTTGCATACACACAACTGCTTCTGAAAGAAATTGAAGTGAAATAGATGGAAAAACCAATGCTTATAGATATTATTCCGAATGGAAAGTAATTACAAAAAATAGTAAATCAGCAAGGCAATTTCTAAAAAGGCATTGACAAAAAACAAGTTGCAGTCCAATAATGCAAGCTGGCACTTGAAGTAGAAAGAACTAAATAAGGTGAGGTAGGTGGCAAAATGTACAGGAAATCTCTGAGAACTATGGTAGAGCACATTGACAAAACAATTTGACACAAGCAAGCTGATGTCGAGATGGTGGAACCTGACCATGAAAATATAATAACTATAAAAGGGCTATGGCATATATAGACGAAAAAAATAAGCCATCCTTTCCTGTAGTCCATACTAAAACTGCTATCAGGTGAAATTACAATATTCTAAGAAACAAAATGTTACCTCCTCAGTAGAGTGAAGGAAACAAGCTATCAGGTGAAAGTACAATAGGTCCATTGGGTAGTGCTTTACCATCCTGCAAAATTGGACCATCCCCAAACCCAATCAAGTCGACATGAATGATTGGAAACTTCAAATAGGCATCAATATTCAGGTTGAGATGCTTGAGACATATATATTGGAACATCACGAGAGATTTGACCATACCATAGCTTAGACATGATGAATAGATCTTCTATCTTCACTACAGCTTCCTGAAAGCCAAACCAATCTAGACAATCCAAAAACAGATATGAGGTTTTCACTGCTCCAATTGTTATGCAATATGAATCAAGACATGTCTTATCCTAAGAGGGGTAAATGCAGCTTTTGCGAGCTATGCATGACATACAGCCATGTCAACTTAGCTAATGAGCTCCAGTATAATCCTTAAAATTAGGCCTTTATGCATACCCAAAGTGAGGCTCACTATGAGCCCATACGAACACATATTTTGCACATGTAAATATTAGAATAAATGGAGAGAAGAAATTCCCAGTATTGCTATAGCCCATATAAATAAAATGGAGAGAAGAAAACCAAAAGCCAAGATCAGATTACTAAGGAAATCTGAGGCTGCATAGCTTTCTTATAGCCCATACTACAATATAAAATTATAAAAATAGGACCATACACTGGCAAAAATTCATACCGTTCTTTGCCCTTAACTGATAGGAATCGATTGTTGTTGTGTTTGAGCTTTTTTCCATCCTCCACATAACATCTCTTGCCCTTAACTGATAGGAACAATTGATGCCAATACAATCAACTCGAAAACAATTTAGACTGATCCTGCTTGAAAAAAAATTGAGGACAAGATTATCTCAAGACAGAAGAGCATATTTATCATATAGCTTTTCTAACACCTAAAAAAGCAGACACAAACCACTCATACCTATATTGCACATGAACTCTGAATCTTTTTTGTGGGAAAAAACCTGAGCACATAAATTCCTTTCAGCAATGGTGTCGCTACTCTTGGTAATTTGCGTACACAATTGATTTAATTTGCCCAACTAAATTAGAAAAAAAAATAGCTCTACAGACCACAACAGGCAAGGAAGAGAAAGGGGTGTCATACCACGTGGGTGATGGAGCCTGCATCATCCGGCCACCAATCCAGCCGTCACAGCTGCCGTGTCACCGCCGTACAGGCACCTAGGGTTCGTGCTCTTCTGTTGTGTGAAGGCAGGCCACCTTGCTGACACCACTGGCACACATCCTCACTGAGATAGGGAGGGGGACGGAAGAGGAGGAGGAGGAGGGAGGAGGGCGCCATGGCTCTGGGAAGGGGAAGGAGGACGACGGCCGCGGCGGCAGCGGCGTCGGACGCTCGCGCCGCCTGGGCATGTCGAGCCCCTAGGGTTTTCTGTAGCACACCACAGCAGAGGAGGGGGAGGCTCGGGGGAGGGGGCGCTGGGGAAGAGGAGGCCGTCGTGGAGGAGGGGCGCCGCCGCCGCCGCTGGCGCTCACGCCGGCGACCGCCGCGCGTCGTAGAGGACGAGAGGAGAGAGCGGGAGGAGGACGGGGAAGAGGTGGAGCCGTGGGTGTTTTTTTTTTTTTTTTGGGTGGGGAGTGTCGTATATATTCGTTAGCTGTGAGCGGGGGTTTTCCGCAAAACGTGTAGACAGGCGGGTAAACGTA
>JADLZK010002207.1:0-122739 GCA_015847255.1 Hyparrhenia diplandra | reverse complement strand
GGAGAAAAAGTCCATAAAAATATCAATATCCAAACACAAGCCCAAGAGGTCGAGGCCGAATCCAACATGAAATGATAAGCGGGCGCGAGGACATGGGTTCAATATTTTGGGCATAACTTTCTCATCGAGAAATCGGTTTCAGCCCGAAATACCCGAAAACGAAGCTAACCCTGAGGAGCCCACGTGCTCATGCGGTTTCAGCCCAAACGGAGAAGTCATATTGGTGCTCGGGAGGCCAAAACGGCCCATCTTCGTCCCGCGGCCCATCCTTTTGAAAAGTCTGGAGGCGGTGTTTGCTTGCGGGTAAGAACCCGGTCTCGGGATTAGTACCAATGGCTTAGCCAAGATAGGGATCCCATGGTGAAGGTCTCCTATAAATAGATGGGCACTCCCTCACTTGTAACACACACCTCAATGTAGCTCTCTCTTTCTTCTTTCTTCTTCTTCTCCCTTTCTTCTTCTTCTTCTTCTTCTTCCCCCCTCTTCTTCTTCTTCTTCTTCTACTTCTTCTTCTTCCTCTTCTTAGTAGGATGTGGAGCTAGAGCAAAGCTACCAGGAGGGCTTGGCTCCTTGGAAGATGGATTCGAGAATAAATCTTTCTATGGTATTCTTCCAAAGTCTTGCTCTTATCTTATCTTGGTTGTGCATTAGGATTAGAGTTTTTCATGTTATTTCTATGCCTCATGATTTATCTTATGATCTAACATGTTGTTCTTGACATGATCATGACACATGAACTAGTCTATAGTTTCTATGTTGGCCATATCACGTCATATAGAACTTTTATGCTTAAACCATTCATGCAATATAATTGGGTAGTGTCGGGTTGTCTTTGAATGGCGGTTCGTTGTGTCCTTTGGGGGCTTGCTCGTGTCCTATTCCGTCCATCCGTAGGGGTGGGGGCCATGGGGACATGAGTAGTGTCCTAGTATGCGGGGCGTGGTGTCGGATGCCGTATCCTTCAATATGAGTGCATGCCACGGTTGAGGGGTAGGCGGCTTGGCCGGTGACAAGCCTTGACCGCCCTTGCGAAATCCCACTCCACGTTTGTGTGTGTTTGTAGGAGTTCGTAAATGCTTCTATTGGGCCGTATGGCACCCGGAGTCTCCACGTCCATTTCATTCTCAGCCCCACCTCCTGCTCCATGCGTGTTGCACGACTATCAAGCCGGTTCTATGCCTGACCATGACTAGAATCAGATGCTCCACTTAGGACTTTCTTTATTCCTTATTTATCTTTATCCTTGAGTTTGGCTTGAGTAGGTGTGTCAAGTTATCCCTTTACCGTTCCCTTATATCCTCAGTTATGAGCATTGGTCCATTACATAGTCATGTTATCCTGTTCATATCTCTATTAAGATCCTTTTCCACCATGCCTTCCCTTGGGAAAAATATAAATAACGATACCGAATATCTCCTCGTGAAATGCTACAATGATAGATCCGATAAGCGGATGAATAATATCTTAAGCGGCAAGATCTATCACCGTTGATGTACCTAGTGTTATCACCGACACGGTGGTTTCACTTAGGAACGATCAACGGCGCATTCTCGCGCCGTTATTAGAGATGGGTTCTAAACTCATTTCTAGTGATTAGCGCTTAAGAAATGCAACAAGCATTTCTGTACGCCGTTGCCCGGGGAAGGCATTGTTTTTATAAGGCATCTTTTAGAACATGTTCATCATGATAATATGCATGTGTAGTGACCTTTGTTCATAACAGGCTTTATCTAAAAGGAAAAAAATCTTTTATATATATAAAAAAACTCTTATAAAAAAAAAAAAAAATCTTATAAATAAAAGCAAGGACTTGTTATCAAGTTAGTATGCACCTTCGGGTATTCTTGTCACTAACCATTTTAGGTGGAGACTAAGAAGAATAAAGGGCACGCGGCGAAAACATGGAGGCTACATCAACAAGAAAACCTTGATACTCTTGGACGGAGGAACGCACTCAAAAGGAGACCACGATCTTGCACACTCGACTTTTTTCAAAAAGTCCAAGTGTGAAGGGAGGACGGTGATAATATCAAGTTTCGCGTACAAGGGGATCATAAAAAAAGAAGAGAGAAGTGAAAAAAAAAAAAAAAAAAGAGAGATAAATAAGAGATTAGCCTCCCCTTGCTATAAAGGAAAAAAAAAAAGAGAGTTGAAAAAAAAAAAGAGATTTATAAAAAAAAAAAAAAAAAATATATAATAAAAGGAGAGAGGAGAAGGGGTTAGGCCCACATGATCCAAAATAAACAATGAAGGCACCCGACTCTACCCTTCATTGCTTCCATGTAAGCATGAAGGGATCTTTTCTCTCCCAAGACCTTTTGTTGCACCTAAAAGTGAGTTCGGTATGCCTCCCTCTACTCCGGTGTGAGGAAGTCATTACCAAATCAAGATCATCACGCTACCATGCAGCAATTATGAACTCTATCCTCAAAGCCAGGTCAAGTACACTCGGTATGCAAAGGTCAATAAAAAAAAAAAAATACAAAAAAAAAAAAAAAGAAAAGGTAAAGTTAGGAAACATCCTCCTTTACACCTTTGTGACCACTAAGGCCCATGGTCCATATACACTACATGTGTATCACCTAAGCCTTGTGGCCCACTGGATGGGTCATCAAGCTACCACCGCGAGTCTCAAACATTCTTTCCTTCATGCGCGGTTGGTACACACACATTCAGTATACAAAGGTAATAATTCACCAATTCTTTTTACTCATACTTATCTCCATATAAAAAAAAAATTATTTCATCATGGAGATAAAACAAAGGCTTAGACCTATATTGCATCTTTATCTTAGCCTTGTTTGAGTATGAAAGGTTTGGTGAAGCTTTTATGTTCTCCCTTGATAATAAAATCCTAAAATAAAAAAATTCAAAAAAAAAAAAAACAACAAGCTGCTCTTTTTGCTCCTTCCTGCATATGTTTCGAAATTTGGTAATCACGAAGGATGGTAAATCCACTCGTGAATCTACCATATACTAACCATCGCAGGAAAAGCCAAAAGCACGGGGTAAAACCCCTCAATCCAATGAGCTTTGAGCTAGCTTGGGGAGATCCTACCAAGGTAATGAGAACCCTACACTCTCATCCTCTGTCCCATTACCTTCCAAAAAAAAAAAAAAGTTTATAAAATATTTAATTATCAAAATAAACAAAAATATTTACTACATAAAAAAATCTATAAGTAAATATTTTTGAAAAAAACTACAATAAAAAAACCTTTATAAATAAAATAAATTCTTCTATGAAAAAAAAACTAAGAAAAATATTTTCCTAAATAAAACATATTTTCTAAATAATTTTTTAATATATATATATAAAAAAAAACAACTATAATCATTTTGTTCGCCTTTGCAATGCCTTTATCTCCATTGGATGAATCTTGTTTTTCATTTCATGCGTCCTTTTTCTATGTTGGCATGTTTTGGTTTGGAAGATTTGGTTACTTTCGGTGATCATATTTCCATAGGTGTTTTGAATTAAGCATGGTGCTTAGGTCAAAAAGTCTACCCTAATCGATTTGACATGGAGTCGAGTTTGATTATTGAATCGGAGATGCGAATGTAAATTTGTCGACCATATGGACTAAACCCCCTTGGAATTTATCAACATCATGAGGGTAAGTCCAAGAGATGACAATGGAGATCGTGAGTTGTTTGGTGAACCAAAAAAAAATGATGATAATGATAAAATAAAAAAATAAAAATAAAATAAATAAAAACCTTTGAAACCCCAAGAATGGTTGTCCCACTCTTCCAAGATCATCACAAGACAAGCTTGGTGGGAGTCTCCCCGGCACGCCAAAAGCGATGTTAATCAAAGATCTATTCATAGCGCTCACAAGCTAGCAACGTTTATAAACCGAAGGTAAGTCAAAAAGCTAGCTTGGGGAGGACTCCCACAAAGGTAACTCGTATCTCACATTCCATTCATTTATTTTTTCTTATCTTATATGAATGATGAGGTATGAGAATAAAAAAAAATAATAATGTGAAAAAGAGGGGGAAGAAAGAGAGGGAGATTTATTCCACTCCATATATATGTGTTGTAGAAATGTTTATTTCTACCCCTGTTGAAATGATGAATAGTTGCTTTCTGCTTTTTATGTTTTGCCTGTTGCCTAGTTTATAATTCGAATTTCTCTAAAGTTTGGGTTTAGTGGCTAAGTCTAAGAACTCATCCTGAAAAAAAAAAAAACCCATTCATGTGGGGTTGCATAGGCTCTATCTAGTTGTTGTTGCCAAGTATGATATGGTACAAATGGATTTGCTATGATTTTGTCCAAAAAGAGAAACCCGACATCCGGAAATCTAATTTTGAAAGAAAAAAGAGAAATGATATGGGCTATGCTAATAAAAAAAAAAGAGATAGATGAAAAATGGACATGTGTCCAAGGGCCGTAGAGCCCACATCTCCAAAAAAAAAAAAAAAAAAAGAAAGAAAGAAAGAGAGGAAGAGAAAAAGTCTGGGGCTTAAAGCAGAGCCCACCTCTCAAAAAATATATATATATATAGCAATAAAGCCCATACTTTCTTGAAAAACAAAATAGAACTTAAATAAATAAATCCCGGATGAGAAAGTTGATCAAAAAGGATGAATGAAAAGTATTTACGTTATAACCGTTCTACGGCAACCGCCAAGGCTTTGAGAAAAAGCTAAAAAGCCCCGCTACGATGAAAGGTAGTAAAAAGGGTGAGCAAAAGGCATGCCATTTTATTCAAACTCTAGTAGAAAATCTTATTATAACCCCGCACTTGTGAAACATAATCGCATAGTAGCAACTCCCGTCAACAACCAAGTACTTATCTTGCTCGGGCGCGAAAGGGTAAGCTTGGGGAGTTTGTTGACGGTCACCAACGACATATTTTTTTAACGCCAACATTCTACCAATAAGGGGTGAAACTATACCTACTACATCCATATACATTTATTATTGACATATTTCCACTTGTAGTATCCAAATTATTATTCTCAGATTACAAGAAACAAGTGGAAAATGTACCAAAAAAAAGAAAGCGATTCCTCGAAGAACATCAAGCCCAAGGGAGAAAAGTCCATAAAATATCAATATCCAAACACAAGTTCAAGAGGTCGAGGCCCTAATCCAACATGAAATGATAAACGGGCCGCAGGACATGGGTTCAATATTTTGGGGCATAACTTTCTCATACCAAATCGGATTTCAGCGAATCGTATACTAAACAAAGCTAACTTTCCGAGGCCCACGTGGCTCATGGCGCAGTTTCAGCCCAAACGGAGATCATATTGGTGCGGGCGCTTGTGGGTGCGCGCACCCTCGCGAGGCCAAAACGGCCCATCTTCGCCCCGGGTAAGCCCATGTCGACTGAAAAAGTCCGGAGGCGTGTTGTTTGCTTGCCCGTAAGATGATCGCGGGATTAGTACCGAATGGCTTAGCCAAGATAGGATCCCATGGTGAAGGTCCTATAAATAGATGGGCACTCCCTCACTTGTAAATACACACCTCACAATGTAGCCTCTCTCTTCTTCTTCTTCTTCTTCTCCCTTTCTTCTTCTTCTTCTTCTTCTTCTTCTCCCTTTCTTCTTCTTCTTCTTCTTCTTCTTCTTTCTTCCTCTTCTTAGTAGGATGTGGAGCTAGGAAAAGCTACCAAGGAGGGCTTGGCTCACAACGGAAGATGGATTCCGGGAATAAATCTTTCTATGGTATTCTTCCAAAGCCTTGCTCTTATCTTTATCTTGTTGTGCATTAGGATTAGAGTTTTCATGTTATTTCTATGCCTCATGATTTATCTTATGATCTAACATGTTGTTCTTGATATGATCATGACACATGAACTAGTCTATACACTAGTAGAAAAAATGCTCATGGATGGCGTTCACCTTTGTAGTCCTTGTATATGTCGAAGCGTCACATAGTTTACACTGACGACCTTGTGACCAAAATCATATCCTTTGAGATTCGCGTCACATTTGTTAATGTGTGGCCGAAATATGGGTCATAGATGTTGTTCCATTCAATGGCGAATAAGTCCATCGTCAAAAGTGGCTTCATCCATTCTTTGAAAGCGATCTGGATTTCAGTATGTTTATGCCCCGTGTTCGTCACCCTTCGATTAGTCGACAATGACGATTGCGTTAACGGCGTCTGTTCATCTATGGCGCCCATTTTTGGTCTGGTACTTTAGGGAAGTATCGTCATAGCTGGTGGTGTTTATACGTATTAGGACGGCGGCGATGGGCGTTAAATTAGCAGCTATACCTGGCGTTCATTAGTACGTGAACCAATTAGAATGCAATAATGGCGGGTATAATTGATAACGATTTTTTCAATACAAATTGAGATTGAAGAATTGATTCATAGGCTGCATGAGTTTGGTCACAGGGCGTACGGTTGTGATGTCAATAATATTGGTCATAAATCAGGCTAAATAAATTAATTGTTAGGTTTGCAATTGGTTGTACAAAACACATAATATCCATAGTTCAAATAAAACAAGTATTGTACTAAGTGCTTGACACCACTTGGTATATTTCCAGCACACATTTAAATCCGTTTGCACAAACAAAACAGGAGATACTAAAGTTCTTCCCTGGGGCAACAGTTCGGACTAGCCAAAATAGGCGAGGCCAAACCACGGCAACACTTGAAGCGGCTTCATGTTGAAGGAGGAGCGACACTAGAGCAGGCAGGAGGTTCAAGATGCTGCTGAGGAGCATCCTATTCTCTGTCCATCTCCTTCTATTCTCCTCCATCTCCTTCCTATTACTGCTTTCTGTCGGCTTCTTGGCTGTTACTGACGACCTTTCATCGGCTTCTTCACTTTTTCTTCATGAGTCCCTCGAGTTCACCTTCAACACGGCTGCCCTTGCCGGCTTTTAGTTGTTCCCGAAGCTCACACGCATTTGTTGTTTCCTGGGCGGAGGGTTACGGCAATGGTGTCTTGGGGCCAACACTCTTCAAGAATAAGTTCATAACAGTTTTGGAAACCACAGATGGACACCACATTCACTGCCCGTCTTACGTTGTATAACACTGCGGCCTTAAGGTCCTAGTTCATAGCCTCCCATTTCAGGCACAAACTAGTTAGATCTCCTAAGACTGCCTAGAATAAACACAAGACATGGCACAAAGATTCCTCAAGTCAATGTCTCCCGGCTTGTAAAATGATTCATATCTTGGCTAGTAAGTAACTAATTTCCTTATTTTGAATCAAGAAATCTTAATGCCTCGATTAGAAGTGCACTTGTAGTCAATTATGAACACATATATTTTTTTTGAGAAGGTTCCAGTCACCATGTTGTAATCTGGAATTAGATTCTGAGGGGTAATTCAGGTTACAGGTTACGAGGTTACAAGTTGAGCAGATCATCTGTTGCTATGAAGGTAGCGGCAACGTGGAAGCGGTTCTGAGTTGGTACTGGGTGCTGATCAATATTCATGCATCATATATTTTCAAAGATATATACAGCTTGCTGAGTGCTGCAAAGGAAGCTCTACCTGATAGCTAGAAAGAGAAGAAATATTCAGTGGTGTACAATATCCAGTTTTTATGTTGTTAAGTCATAACGATTCATCCTCTTGAAGCCTGACATGACTTCGGGAAGGCACAACCACGGGACTTAAAAATGCGTGAATAAATCCAAATGTGAGTCTTACAAGTGCTAGCTACTGCAGCAGTTCACTTTGAAGATTACGTTTGGAGAATTTGGTGTGGCAGGTCTTGAAGGCCTCACCGCATCTAACTCTTCCCCCCAGGTCCTATATCTAAGGCCCAGGTTCTTCCTTTTTCTCTTACCTTACTGTTTGCATGCATAAACATTCCGCGAGAAAAGGTGTCTAAAATGAAGTGCAAAAGGCAGCTGATCAGATTAAATGTCGTACAAAATTTACACTTACATAATCATAGGTGTGCCTCGTGGCAGAGAACGGTAGTCACGATGATACTTCACCTTACTATGGTTACGCTTTGTTCTTTTCACATGTTTCCTCACAGGGCTTCAGATGTCCGAGATGAGGTCATTAGATTCAAAATGAAAGAGATGTGTGCAAACTGAATGTGAAAATAATATAACGAATACCACCATGTTTTTGGATCAGTCCACTTTGCAACTACATCCCACCTTTGTTATCGGTCATGTAAAGCCGGGTGAAGTTGTCGGAATCTCATTGCGGCTACCATTGAAGTGTGGCCTTGAGCCGATAACACTGGTTTATTCTGGTGAGTACACAAGCTGTCTTTTGTTGGCGTGTTCTTTAGTCTTAATGGCCAGCGCTACATTGTCAAGATCCATAGTTGAGTTAGACAGTGAGGTCCAAGCGGTAAAAGTTTAGCTTGGAAATAGCACTTACACAAAGCTGAACATACAACTCGATTACCGGCCTGCATCTATTCTTTACGCACAACACCACCACTAGAGAGCATAAAAAGTAGGTTCGCACACATAACAATAAATAAGCTAAAAAGTTGCCACTCCATCCTTTTTTCAGCTACGCACTTTTCTTCTCAACTCCTCGACTTCACATGAACAGCTGCCTTGCTTTTGTATAGTTGTTCCCTAAGCTCACTTCGGCTCCATAATTTCCATTTGAACTTGGTATAACTCAACATATATTCTAAACACGAGTTATACTATAATATATCGTGAGTTATATTCAGTTTAGTCTTCATTTATAATATATCTTCATTAATGACACTACAGATTGTTTCACCAAAAAGAAGATATAACAGAAGCACTATTTTGACAAAATAAATAAGCCAAGCTAATCTACAGAGGAAGACCTACAGCTATTTAATTAACAATATAACAAATGCACTATTAAAATAAAAGAACTAGTATGTTAACACTTGTGCTTTTTGCTCGACACAAGCTAAAACCTATTATATCATTGAACTAGCAACTAAACTGGACATTGCATATATAAATACAAACTAAGGTGGAGAGGCACTTACTAATGTTGTTTGCTGAACTTGCAAAAACAATTGTGTACTGGAGCCCTGCAAAATATAAGCACTTGCTATTCAATAGTACAGCTAATAGATAAATAACATAAATGCTTAGGACAACTCATCGTCGAATAATTTCTCTCAATAATTAAAAAAAAAGAACTACATTTGTAGGAAACAAATGCTTAAGAACAATATATCTAACTTAAATAAAATACCATACAATATGCTTACACACACCTCAAGGCATAGATGATAGACTGAACCACCACCTAAATAAAAGAAATCAGAGGATTGCATCTCCACCTGCGTTCAGCAACTACAAATAAAAGAAATCAAAGTTCACCACCTCTATATATAATAATATCATATAGTTTTAATTCAGGTACACAATAACTGCAAATGTGTGCTTTAGAACTAGTGATTAAATGGATCACACTAGGCACAAATTTATCACAGAGAAGGAAAAAGCATATTCTGCAGCTCACTTCACCTAACAGTTTTAGAACACCCCCTTCTCTGTGAAGGGCAGACCTCCACCCAACAGCGCAAATATACTGCTAGGTGAGAACACTGCATCCTGCTACGAGAAATGTATTACGTGAGCCACGGTTCCACATAAAATAATTTTTCTTTGTTTCCAAGTGAGGCTAACAAATGCAGCCGAATCCAAAAGCCCAACTTAGTGACTAGTTTAGCAAATATGATAGTACTGAAACTACGGAAGCACAGAAACATTTACATGGCCTGCAAACGAATTGATGATTTGCGACTTGAGAGTGACCAAAGATAAATCAAGAAACTGATCTCTATGCACTTGCCTTGCTGGATGCTGAACTAGCTAAATGAAAACATGTGGAATAAAAGGAGAAGCACTGTTTGCTTGAGTGGTGACAAGGCCGAAATTTGGGCAATTAAAATAAATCACCAGCAGCAGCTTGAACTCAAGAACGAAAACTTACTGCTAGACCGTAGCAAGGAGAAACTTTAAATTCAAGAACTTGACACACTGCTGCAGCAACAGACACAGGAGCTGTTGGTGGTGGGGTTGCTCACCGGGCACTAAATCGACGAACAGGGAGAGAGAGACCGCATGGCATCGGCAGGACTGACCTGCTGGTTTGAAAAGCAAAGCAATCCTGGGCAGCCTGATCCCACGAGAGTGCCCTGTAAAACAGAGAGAGAGCAAAGCACTGCATCATATATCGACAAATTCCTGGGCTACGGACTGATGTGGTCAAGTCCGACTAACCCGAGATCAAACAAAAAGTAAATCTGCAAGATGGAGGTCGGGCCACCGATGGAAGGCGCTGCTGCTGGTGCTCGATTCACGAGCGGATCTGACACAGCTGACTGAGCGCGCGAGATCAGCCAACATCCTTCGGCTGCGCCAGCGGGCGGCCGCGAAGGCCGGGGGGAAACCTATCCCAGGGGCCAGGGATGCACCAGCGCCGACGGAGCCTTTCGATCTGAAACGGTTTGGAGGAGTTCAATCGTGGAGGATGTAATGGGGCGGCGGAGCTGGGAAATAGAAAGAGAAATAATAATAAGTGGGAGCGGTGGGTTTGAGGCTAAAATTTTGTAATTCGCGGGCAGGAGTTTGCCGCATGTACTTGTTCGGCGGGTCTCCACCTCAACGATTTTAGCTCTACCGAATATTTTTGCCAATGTATATTTTAATAAAAAAACAAAAACAATATACCTTAAGTATAAATCAGACATTGAAATCAGATTATATTAAAAAATTTCGACAAACACACCTAAAATTTGTGATAAATGATTTTAGATAAAAATATACCTAAATAATAATACGCTAGAAAATACACCTAAAATATCATTATTTATTCAATTACTAAGTAATAAATGTTAAAATAACATAAAGTGGCTAGAAAAATCTAAAAAGCCTTAGCCACAAGATTTTGTGGGTGTATATGGATACATAAAAATTCAAGTGATTTCAAAAGTGTTGTGCATTTCCCACGAAGGTATACATGCCTCACATAGTCTATGACTAAGGAGATGTTTTTGGTTATAAAAGGATGAATAGTACACTTTTCGAAATCATTTAAAACTTTTATAGAGATAGTTATGAATCCAAAATATGTTGTTGTGTGAATTGTAGATTTTCGACCAATTTTAGCTATTACTATAATTGTTGTTGAATTACAAAAAATAAATATTTAAATATGATAAAGTGGCTAGAAAAAATCCCCCAAAACATTGTAGCCACACATGATTTTTGGTGTATAAACATCACATAAAAATTCCAAGTGATTTCGAGCGTGGTGATACACATCGTTCTAGCCAGCGCCATGTCTCACACTGATCATTTCACTTTCAGTCAGAAGTTCATGGTTGCGATTGATATGTAGTGTCACTTTGTCCAAATAATTTAAAAAATTAATTGCATGATAATGGAGACAAACTTATGATGTTGCGTGCCTTTGTATAATTTTCGACCAAGTTTATCAATTGTGATTATTGGTATGGTAAGCGAGAGGATAAATGTAAAAATTCCCAGCTTGGTAGAAAATCTAAAAACTTGCATGGACAACTAATTTGGTATGATCATGACATAAAAAATTCAAGTCATTTTAGAGAACGTGGTACACATCTCTCTCGTTCACAATGGCTTATGTCTCACATGAGAGTCATGTCACTTTCGGTGAGAGAAGTTCATGGTTCGCGATGGATGTAGTGTCACTTTATCAAATCATTTGAAAAATTAATTGCATGGTAATGGAGACAAACTATGATGTTGCGTGCATTTGTACGATTTTCTGACCAAGTTTATCAATTATTAATGATTGATGAGTAAATTGAGGATAAATAAAAATACCCTAAGCAGTAGAAAAAATCAAAAAAACTTGCATGGACAATAATTTTAGTGTATGATCTGACATGGGGTACGATAGTTTAGAGAGCAGTGGTGATACATATCATTTCACAACTATAGCCATGCTTTCTTGCGAGTCATGTGTCACTTAGTGAGGTTCATGGTTATGATTGATGTATAGTTGTACATGTTCAAATCATTTAAATTAATGCCATGGTCGTACCCATATATTTAAGAGACTAAAAAAAAGATAATAGCAAAAAAAATAGAAAGCAAAATAGGAAAAATAATGAAAAATATTGTAAAAAATCCTAACAGGACGTCGATCACGGGTGCTTCAGGATCAAACTATAGGAGCCTAACCATCCCTCCATTGTTTTTGGCGTCCCAATGCCCAACTCTTTTTTGTTTAAACGTAATAGACAGGATCAGGGAGCAGGCACGTCCCCAGGGTCAGCCCACAGCCACCTGTGGCCTGGTGGATCCTCCCGGATCAGTGTCATGAACGTACGGCGCTCTCGTTTCTGTGTTAACACCAGGCACGTCGATGTCGTCTCGTCTAGAATCTACGTTTCTACGGGCGTGTTTGGTTGCACTTTATATACCCAACTGCCGAGCTCCACGCATGCAGAGTAGCCGGGCGTTTAATTTGCTTGCAGTTGAAGGTTGGGAACTTTGTCTCCCGCCATGCAAGATTCCCTCGTGTGAGCCGGTGAGCTGCGTGCGCTCGAAATGGCTGTTTCTTGGCGGCCAGGCTCGCGTGATGCAGAAACATGCAGCCGGTGCATATCGATTGAACAAGCGTGCCAATGCCTTGTGGTGAACCAACAGCTCCGTCCCGGCCAAGCTCGTGCGATAACCAAACACGACTTTGTCATGCTCTCAACGCTCTCCCTAAATTTCAGCTGTTGAGGCTGCTGGTTGCATCTCGAGGAAGTGAACCAAACACGCCCTACATCGTCGACAGAGATATGTTTCTGCGTTAACTTGAATGAGCGGCCGCAAAGAGAGAGAAAAACTACGATCCTAGGAATTTTGTAAAAGTTAATAAGAACATGCATAACTATAGTTAATGAATCATGATCTCAAAACTATACCCCATCAAAACATAGTTATGAATTTACCGTTTTGCCCTTTATCAAAAGAAAAAACCTACAAGAATGCTCTCGATGTGAGCCATCGAATTTTCCCCAATTATTATATAAAAAATTTCTATGACGTAGTACACCTTGAGATGTATCATCATCCAAAATAAATTATAAATTAGTGTATAGTGTTCTCTCATGTTAATAATAACAAGTTTGATGGAACCCATGACGCTTATGTAATAACTAAGTAAGCAAAAAAAAAAAAAACAAATTATCTTATTTTTTACAATGCACCCGCCTTTAACATGGGCTTGGCTTCACGTGCTATCTTTCTTATTTTTTTTTACAATGTGCAGGCTGGCTTGCTGGGCTTGCCCGATGCAGCAAATGGGCAACTAGTGCGGGAGTGATTCAAATTTAAAATTTCACATACATATACAAATATAATAGAAAAAAAATGCTTTACATAAATTTCTTTCCCTGGAAGCGTGCTTTTTTGACAATCCCTGGGAGGAAGCGAGCTGGGCTGGCTGAGCGGTTATGTAAGGCAAGATGATGAGAGTAAACAAAGCATTGTTCTAGCCTAGTCGTTAAGTTGGTTTCTCTCCTCTAATTGAAGGTTGTAGTTCAATTCCTCACTTATGTTTTATTTTTTCTTTTTTATAGATTGAGTTTTTTCTTGGAGTGGACAGGTGACATCTAAACACGTGACTAGAGGGGTGGTGCTCGGGAAAATAGTTTTGATTTATGGAAGGAAAAATTAAATTCACGTGTGACAAAAGATTATATATACATTAAGTGCATCAACTATATCTATCAAAACTAGTCGTAGCTCAATGGGGAGGTGGTTTGTTGTGATGCTTGACGTCTTGAAATTTGAATGAAGTGATTTTTTATTGCATTTTTGTAAGATAAATTGATAACTCACTAATACCATATCAATGATTATAATTTTTTATCATTTATAAATCTACCGCCAAAAGTGAGCCACCATACAAATTTCATAATTTTTGGAACACAAAAGCAGGTTTAATTAATTAGTGCCGTAAACTCCTAGTTTGCTGCAGCAAATAGGGTGTTTTATCTCTCCACTTTGTAGAGATTTGTATTTACATTTTGAGTTTAACCAAACTTGGATTTTTTTTTCCTAAATCAAACACATATCCATATATGTAACATTAGTCGAGAAAAAATCAAGCCTTGTACTCTACCCTTGCCCCCTTTGCTGCTCTGCCACCGCCACACGCAGGGGACAGTGCGATGACACGAGATCACCCACGAGAGGCCTTTGCTGCCGCCTCGTCAAGCGATCCAGCAGGTCGTCGCCGGGGAATGGCGATTATGGGTTTAGAGCCATCACCTCTGATCGACTGAACTAAATGAGCCACCATCCAATTATCATGTTGAAAGGTTAGAAATAAAAAAAATTACATCTTTGATAAGAAATGTTGACTAGTCGAGTGGTAACACTCCTACGTACGGCAATATGGTCATGGGTTCAATGCTTCATGGGATCATTTTTTGCCAAAACAAATTAACTCGCAAGGTGCAACCTCGGTGGGACCCAACATCACCGTTCTCTCTTTGCAAAAGAAAGATTTTGCCAAAAACAAATTCCTGCTTTCCACTTTGTAAATAAAAATGCAGTCAGGGCAAAAAAAAAGCGGAAGCATTTGGCGCCAAAAAAAATCACCGTCAGTGGCTAAAAAAAAGTGTGAAGCGTGTTTTAGCGTTGTGGCGCCAAAACGTCGGGGAGAAAAACGGACAGGTTACCTAATAACGATTACCCAAACTGATCCGGTGACTGTTGTTTGATCATTAGGTGTCCCCAACGAGTCGACATAGCAAAAACATAATCTATGGCGACCTCCTTAACTGTTCAGGACCTTATTTTCGATTATCGTCCCACTAATATTCAAGCTTAAAACTGGTCACCGCACACTTATGATGAAAATAGACATTTCGTCATTGAAGACCTTATCCTTTCCGGTGGAAATTAGTGTGCAAACGTCCACGAACAAATCGTCACGGATGATCATATTTCTACTAGTGTGATAGTTTCTATGTTGTGATATCGTCATATAGAACTTTATGCTTAAACCATTCATGCAATATAATTGGGTAGTGTAATCGATTGTCTTTGAATGGCGGTTCATGTCCTTCGCCGGCTCGTGTCCTATTCCTCGGCCCATCCATAGGGGGCCATAGGGACATGAGTAGTGTCCTAGTATGCGGGCGTGGTGTCCTGCGATGTATCCTTCGAATATGAGTGCATGCCACTTCGGTTGAGGGGGGTAAAGTAGTGACAAGCCTTGACCGCCCTTGAAATCCCCCCGTGCCTGTGTGTCTTGGAGTTCAGAATGCTTCTATTGGGCCGTATGGCACCCGAGTCTCCTTGTCCATTTCATTCTGACTCAGGCCTCCGACCTCCTGCGTGTTGCCCGACTATCAATCGGTTCTATGCAATGACCATGACTAGAATCAGATGCTCCAATTTAGGACTTTTATTTATTTATTTATCTTTTATCCTTGAGTTTGGCTTGAGTGAGTGTCAAGTTATCCCTTTACCGCTCCCTTATACCCCCCGCTGTTATGAGCATTGTCCCATTACCGATCATGTTATCTTGTTCATGTCTCCTATTAGATCCTTTTCACCATGCCTTCCTTTGGAAAATATAAATAATGATACCCCTGAATACTCGGGTTGAAATGCTACAATGATAAAAGGATGGTGCGCTTGCGGATGAATATCTTCTTAGGCAAGATCTATCACCGTTGATGTACCTAGTGTTACCGACCGACGCGGTGGTTTCACTTAGGAATGTCAACGGCGCATTTCTAGCGCCGTTATTAGAGATGGGTTCTAAACCTTTGTTTCTAGTGATTGCGCTAAGAAATGCAACACTATGCTCCATTGTCTTCCGGGAGTTGTTTGTGGCGTTGTGCTGGGATAATCTGAACAACCCAACTCTCTGAGTCCCTGGGTGATCCCGTATCCACACATATCCGCCTCCTTCACGGTATGCATGCCTTTTTGTGTTTGGCCGGGGCCTGTCTTGTGACTACGGTTTTGCCACTATCTTGTCAATGTCAGGGCTGTTGCACGATCTTAGTGGCGTAAATGCGCCACCCGGCGGCCAGCGTCAGTGCCCTTCGATATGGCCGTGAGACCATTGTAGAGATGCCGGAACGGCCAGTTCTCCATCCATGAATGCTGAATACCCGAGAATGTATTCTTGCGGCCCCCTCTCACGCTCAGGGATGGGTTCCATTTGCTTTGCAATCCCATGGGTATGACACCACAAAATGGACTTGGCCGCACCATGGTGATGACCTTCCCCACGATGAAGCTCGAAGTTTTTGCCACGCTCACCGTCAAAGGCCCGGAAGGCACGTTGGTGACAAAATGGGAGTTGAGAAAATCAGCCGCTAAATGGCTTCAGTTTTTGTCCACCACGTTCGCCATGGCTTGAGTTTGGCTGGTGTAGGGATGTCGGTCTTAGTGCGACTGCCGATTCCTAAAGAAGAAGAAGCGGACGACCGGTTCTTCCTTAGGAGTGCCTCAGATCGGAGATGAAGTTTTTTGGCGAGGAAACCTCGACATACACTATCTATTTTCATCCACAACAGGAGAAAACATAAAAATTAGCCTATAGGAGCAAATGGTATCCACGCACACGTTCATATTCATAGCCAGCTATTTATTATTTTTTCACAATGCCTTCCCGGTAACGGGCGCCGAAAATGCTTGTTGGCATTTCTTAACGCAATCAAAGGAAATAGGTATAAAACCCATCCCCAATAAAAGCGCCCGAAATGCACCGCCCGACATTCCCAAGTAAACCACCATGTCGGTGATCCAAAATGAGATTGTCAGCGGGATAGATCTTGCCATCTTAGATATTCATCCATGGCGCGGATCTATCATTGTAGCATTTCACCCTAAGTATTCAGTGGTATCGTTATTTATATTTTCCCAAAAGGAAGGCATGATTAATAAATTAGCATGGCATCCGAATAGAGGAACATGTGTTTGCTTAGACCAAAATGTTCATAACAGGGTAAGCAATCACGGTATATGGATAGTGTGACACACACTTAAGAATCCACCGGCAAAAAAAAGGATAAAGAAAATAGATAAAGAATAAATGAATAAATGAATAACCTAAAGGAGTAATTCTAATGTATCTAGTCATGGCCATACAAATGAATAGTTAGGATCATATGCAAACTGATTTAGTCATGGTTAGGTCTAGGATAACGGGGGAGACTCACGGATACCATACGGCCCGATAGGAAGCATTCTGAACTCCTACAGCCTGAGACGTAACGTGGGGATTTCAAAGGGCCCGTCAAGGCTTGTCGACCAAGCTGCCTACCCCTCAACCAAGTGGCATGCACTCATATCCGCCGCGGTGTCGTAATACCGAGCACCATGCCGCATATTAGAGCACTACTACTTGTCCCCCATGATCCCCACTGGTGAATGGACGGACTAGAACAAGAGCAAACCCGAAGGAACAACGAACCGATATCCCACCTCTAATCAAGTTAGGCATATGATGATCGATGAAGAAATGTGATGAACATGTCAAGATTATGATATGTAAACTATATGCTAGTTCATATACCAACACAAGAACATGAACAAAACTATACTCTAGTTCATAAGTTAGGCCAAGAACATAGATATAAGACTTGTAAATAGAAGAATGCTCCATAGAGTAGATGTATTACCAAAGCACTTTCTTCTAGGAGACAAGCCCTCCTTGTAGCTCTTCTACTCCAAGTGTTAACTAAGAAAGAATAAAGAAGAAAGAAGAAAGAAGAAAAGAAGGAGAAGAAAGAAGAAGTAGAAGAAGAGAGAGAGGTAGAGGTGGTAGAGAGAGAGATTGCTGGTTTCTTTTGGACTCCAAGTGGTGTGTGTTGAGAGAGGGGGAGAGGGGGCCTACTTATACACTTGGAGGAGGGGCCTAAGTGCTAATTTACACCAAAACCGACACAGTAAACCTTCCTTGTATGCGCAAACCGACCAACTAAGGGCAGGAAACCCCGTTTGGAAGGTGCACGAACTACGCCTCCCCGAGGTTTTGGCGAAAACCGCCTCGGGGAGGGTGCGGCGCGCACCGTGGTGGTGCGCACCCCTCGGCTGGGCCGCCCGGTCTCGGTGGGGTGTCGTCTTTAAGCCCTAAAAGTTGTGGGCGGGCTTTGCTCGGCCGGGATTTGATGTTTTGGGTCGATTTGCTCTTGGGCTTGATTTTGCAATAATGCGCTTTCGGAAGGCGTACTTTGGTCGATTTTCCACTTGCTTTTATTATAAATCTGCAAAATAAAATACAAGACACTACAAGTGGAATTTATTAGTGATAAATGTATATGAGTATAAAAGGTTTAATTTTACTCCTTTATGGTAGTAAGTTGATGGGGAAAAATATGTGGTTGGTTACCGCCAACGAGCCCTGAGATGGAGAATGTGCGTGGACTTCACCGACCTCAACAAAGCGTGGTCTCGAAGATGACTTCCCACTCCCCAGAATCGGCACCCTCGTCGATGCGGCAGACGCGGTCGCGAGAGATTGTCGCTCTGGATTGTTTCTTGGGGTATCACCAAATCTGGATGAGCAAAGCAAGGGCGAGGAAAAGACGAAGCTTCATCACCCCCTTCGAACATATTGCTTCGAGAAGAATGGGTGAGGGCCTCAAAATCTTTGGGTCATCCTTCATACGAATGACGACGGAGGTATTTAGAGGCGGCAGGCGCCATCTCGGCTTATGTCGATGACCTAGTCGCCGAGCAAGCTAAAGAAGGACCACGTCCACGGACCTCCAACGAACCTTGCCCAAAATTAGCGCGAAGCGGGCTAAAACTCAACCCCGCCAAGTGCGTATTCGAGTCGGCAAGGGAAAGTTCTTGGCTGCTAGTTTCGATAAAAGGAATCGAAGCCAACCCCTCAAAGATCAAGCCATCATCGGAATGGAGCCTCCAAGAATAGAAAACTTGCACAAAGACTTGCGGAGCCGCCTCGCATGACTACGGCGGATTCATTTCGAGGTCGGCCCGGCGCTGTTTATGGTTCTTCCAGGACACTAAAGTGCACTTGGTACATTCAATTGGGGACCTCCCGCGGCAAGAAGCATTCGAAGACCTCAAACACTACCTATCAAACCTCACCACCCTCGCAACACGGGCCAGCGAAGGCCTTTTGCTATTATACGTCGCAACATCTCCGCATCGCGGTGGCGCGATACTCATCAAGGAGGTAAGCGAAGGCCACCAATACAAACAAGTCCCAATCTATTACGTCTCCAAAACACTTTCGAAGGCCCAAAGAAAAAGCTACACTGAGCTTGAAAAGGTGGCCCTACGCTGTGGTCATGGTGGCAAGAAAACTTAAGCATTACTTCCAAGCGCACAAGATCACCATACCTTCGAGTTTCCCCTCGACAACATATTGAGAATCCGAATCCGTGGGCGGGAATAGCAAAATGGGCCATCGAAATCGGAGACCACGCAATCAAGTTTGTTGGAAGAATGGCCATCAAATCACGAGCCCTCGCGGACTTCATCGGCCGGCACCGGGCGCCCGACGCGTCTTCAACCAAGCGGCAAACATAGACCCAATATGGACCGGCCTTACTACGACGGAGTTCTGGGCGCCCGCGGGAGAGCATCGCGGCTTGCCCTCATATCACCCTCCGAGTCAAAGCGAGATATGCTGCAAGGCTAGAGTTCCAAAGGCCACGAACAACACAGCAAAAATATGGGCGGTGCTCTTGGCGCAACAAGCTCAGGCGGTGTTAGCCGCGGAGGCCATCATCAAGACGATCGGAGGTAGTGTCAAGGCAAAGCGGAAAAAAACAACAACGAGCGGGGCGCCCGAGTTGCAAAAGTATTTGGCGCGCCCTAAGGGGAAGATGGAGGCCTTCTTTCTGGCGTTACCACCAAGACAATGCGGGGCGGGGACAATGGCGAAGCCGACAAGGCTAGCCATGGCGGTAGCCTGGGCGAGCCGCTTCCACAAGATGTATTCTTTGAAGTCCTGCATAACCTGGCGGTGAAGAAAGAGACCCACCTCCGAAAGTGGCCAGGCGCCATCCACAAATAAGGCTGGAGGGCCCCATTATAGCATTCATCGCGGAGGCTGCTTCAACCACAGTCAAATGAAGAGAGCGTAAAAGGGTGGAGCAAAAAGATCCCGAGGATACCGCTCGGTCGACAACAAGCTGTATAAAGCCTCGTGAATCGCACCATGGCTCAAATGCATATCGACGGCCGGCCGCACGATCCTAGTGGAGGTACACGAAGGAATCATCATACCGCACAATGGCCCAAGAGCGCTCGTCGGCAAAGTGTTCGTGCAAGGATTCTCTTGGCCCACCGCACTCACCGATGCAACAAACTTGGTCAAGCACTGCGGGGATGCCAACTCACCGCAAGACCACTCAAACGGCCCGGGGGCTCCAGATAACCCTAATCGCCCCACCCGCCACTCCAAAGGTGGGCAATCGACCTCATCGCCCAATGCCGACGCCCCAGTAACCTCCGCTACGCTATTAGTAGTAGCAATCGAATACTTCACCAAGTGGATTGAAGCCCGCCCATGGCTCACCGTAACCTCCCACTTTCGGTGCAGAAGTTCTTCGGCAGCAAAGAAGTCGCCGGCGGAACTCCAACCCGAAGTATAACGAGTGGACAAAGGTGCTCAGTTCAACAAATGAAGGCTTCAAACAATTACGTCATCAAATAGGCACCAAAATACACTCGCTTCCATAAGACATCCTCAGTCTAACGGGCTCGTCGAGAGGGCCAACGGCATTATCTTGCAGGGAATAAGTGCGAAGGTACACGCGAGACCAAGAGGAACGTGGGCTAAGGAGCTTACCCCGATGGTGTGGTCGCACAACACCTCCGAATGCCGAGCAACAAAGTTCACACCGTTCAAGCTGCTGTTCGGAGAGGAGGCCGTCCTCCCGAGGAACTCAAGCATGCCTCACCAAGAGTCACCAGCGAAGCCTGCTCCGAATAGGAGGCGCTCACGAAAGATCTCCTTGAAGAAACAAGAAACCTGGCCGTCCTCAACCTCCGCGCATACCAGGAAGAGACCACAAGATGGAGGAACAAGAAGGTCAACCTCCACACAATCTCCGTCGGAGACTTCGCACTGATTAGGAAGCAGAACGCGAAGATGGCCGGCAAGTTCGTCGCCAAGTGGACGGGCCCCTAACTCGTCACCAAGAGCACAAGACCCGGCTCCTTCCACCTACAAGACCTCGAAGGCCACGACCTCCCCACATGGAATGTCGATGACCTCCGCCAAGTACTACCCTTAGCGGTGCAATGTCTTGAGCACTTTCGCGAGTTGTAGGGGTTTCTTTTCAGCTCCTATTTTTTTTTTTCTATTTTTCGCCTTAAGGTTAAAACAATGAACAATCCGGGCTGCACTCTTTTTCCTTACGAAGGGGCGCAAGGTTTTTTAATGAGGCAGCACCGCAACCAAATATATGCGAGCAACTTACCCCACCGAGCAAATTGCAAGGCAGCTCTCACACCGAAAGGGGCCGGGTGGCGTCAACCAGCCTCATCGGTAGTGAAGGCAATGGGATTGCCTCCTTCTCGGAGAATGCGCAGCGGCTGAACCAGCTCGGAGGCAAACCAAGTGAAGACATGTTCTACTTAATTCCGCCAAAAGCCGCACACGCACCCTCCTCCCGGGGGCTCGCAAAGAAGATGCCCCGCTCTCCGAGTATGAGTCGCGCGAGGCGCAAAGAAGCCGGCACCACTGCACCTCGCCGGGGGCTCACAAAGAAGACGCCCCGCGCTCTCGGAAAGTGGTCAAGCGGAGGCGCAAAGAAAGGAGGCACCTCTGGCTCCACCCGAGGGCTCGCAAAGAAGACGAGCTCCGAGTATGGAGTCACAGCGGAGGCGCAAAGCCGGGCACCGGCACCTCCAGGGGCTGTAAAGAAGACGCCCGCGCTCTCCGAGTATGGTCGCGCGGAGCGCAAAAGCCGGGCACCGGCTCCACGAAACAGCAAGAAGACGCCCCGCGCTCTCGAGTATGAGTCACGCGGAGGCGCAAAGAAGCGCCGGGCACCACTGGCACCTCCGCGGGGCTCGCAAAGCTCTCCAGCGCTCTGGTATGGCGTGGGCGCAAGGCCGGGCACCCCCGCACCTCCGCGGGGCTCGCAAAGACGCCAGCGCTCTCCGAGCATGAGTCGCGGAGGGCGCAAAGCCGGGCACCCTGGTACCTCAGCCGGGAAGAAGCCCGCCTGCTCTCCAGTATGAGTCACGTGGAGGTGCAAAAGCCGGGCACCACTGGCACCTCCGCCGGGGGCTCGCAAAGAAATCGCCCAGCGTTCCACAGAAAACGAGTCAGCGGAGTGCAAAAGCAGTACCACGTAACCTCCGCCCGAGAGGCTCGCAAAGAAGATGCCCGCGCTCTCGAGCATGAGTCGCGGGGCGCAAAGAAGGGCACCACGGCACCTCGCCAGGCTCGCAAAGACGGCATACGTGCTCTCCGAGTATGAGTCGCGCGGAGGCGCAAAGAAGCCGGGCACCACTGGCACCTCCGCCAGGGGCCTACAAAGAAGACGCCCCGCTCTCAGTCGCGAGTCGCGCGGAGGCGCAAGAAGCCGGGCACCTGGCACCTCGCGGGGGCCTGAAGAAAGACACCAGCGCTCTCAGTATGAGTCACGCGGAGGCGCAAAGCTGCCGGGCACCCTGGCACCTCCACCGGGGGCTCCCAAAGAAGAAGGCGCCCCGCGCTCTCCGAGTATGAGTCGCGCGGAGGCGAAGAAAGCGAGGCACCCTCGGCACCTCCGCCAGGGGCTGCAAAGAAGACGCCCCGCGGTCTCCGAGCATGAGTCGCGCGGAGGCGCAAAGAAGCCGGGCACCCTGGCACCTCCGCGGTAGGGTTCAAAGAAGACGCCCCGCTCTCAGAGTATGAGTCACGCGGAGCGGAAAGAAGCCGGGCACCACTGGCACCTCCGCCGAGGCTCGCAAAAAGACGCCCGCGCTCTCAAAAGTATGAGTCACGCGGAGCGCAAAAGAAGCCCGGGCACCTGGCACCTCCGCCCGCCAGGGGCTCGCAAAGAAGACGCCCCTAGCTCTCAGAGTATGAGTCGAGCCCGGAGCGCAAGAGAGGCTAGGCACCACAGCTCCGCCGGGGGCGCCATGAAGACGCCCGCGCTCTCCGAGCATGAGTCGCGGTGGGCGCAAGAGACGGGCACCCTGGCACCTCCGCCCCAGGGGCAAAGAAGACGCCCCAGCTCTCGCTGGATGAGTCACGTGGAGGTGCAAAAGCCAGGCACCCCGGCACCTCCGCCCGGGGCTCGCAAAGCCCCGCTGCCCCCGTTCCCAACGAGTCACGCGGAGGTGCAAAAAGCCGGGTACCACGTAACCTCCGCCAGGGGCTCGAAAAAGAAGTCGCCCTGCGTTCTCCGAAAAACGAGTCACGCGGAGGTGCAGCGGGTACCACGCGGAAGTTCCCGCCCGTGACCATGGCAATCACCTGAAACCAACGCTTCAAGGCACCACCTACCCAGACCCGGGGGCCTCTGCCACAAAAACTTAACTCCCACTACCACTTCAAGGCACCACGTACCCAGACCAGGGCCTCCGCCGTACAAAACTTAACTCCCACTACCACTTCAAGGCACCACCTACCCAGACCAGGGCCTCCGCCGCACAAACTTAACTCCGGCCGGACATTAACGCCACCCACCCAATACCACAAATTACGGCCGTCCGGGCAAGCCCCGAGCACTATAAAACCAAACCGCACCCCCACCCGGGGAATCTTGAGTTAGGAAGCCGGTAGCCATTAGCCACAAGCAACCCCATGCCACCCCACCAAGCCAAACCAGCGCGCATACAAGGCAAACGCCCGAATACCTCCAAAGCCCCATCCGTGAAACTAGCTAAGGCACCACAATGGAAAGTGTAAACCACCACCCACCCGCCGAGGTCGATTGCGAAGAGCAAACGAAGAGTACCGATGGCGAAGGACCCTATAGGGGCTCGAGATCTTGCGACCCTCGCAGATCAACAAAGACCAAATGTAGACAAACTAGAGCATTTCGCGCCCCGAAAACCAGCAACACCAGCTGCCCAGGAGCACCTCGTAGATGCTCAAGGGACCCTCACATCAAATACAGTCGACTCACAGCGAAGATACCTTCGGAGGAGATACCACAATGGAGAATGTAACATTCTCCAGTGGGCCACTTCACCAAAGGAGTCAAAGTTCCGGAGGGGGGCCGACCAAACCCCGAACACGAACAGCGAAAGGCGGTCCAACAACAACAAAACCAAGACGGCCCGGGTCAACGAGGCCGAACAAAACGGAGATGTAGGAGGTCGGTTGCGGCAGCGGCCTCCACAAGAGCTCCAATTCACGCCAGAACCTTTGTCGGCCCAAGTTTTCACGGATAAGGGTACGCGCGCCCGAAAAGGCGCAGCGCACCCGCGCCGAACAAAGCATCAATAGGAAACCCAGCGACCTCCGAAGGGTCCTCTCAGAAATTCAAACTTTGTATAAACACAAGCAATAAAGCGTAAACTAAGTTTCCACGACTACCTCCGCAAAGGCGCGAGCCTCGCCTCTAAAAAAAATAGGGGACGTCATTTGTAAACTAAGTACCCCCACGACTACCTCCGCAAAAAGCGCGAGCCTCGCTCTACAAAAAAAAAAAATAGGGGGTCACGCGTAAACTAAGTTTCCACGACTACCTCCGCAAAAGCGAGAGCCTCGCTCTAAAAGAATAGGGGGCGTCGCTGTAAACTAAGTTTCCACGACTACCTCATAAAGGCGCGAGCCTCGCTCTAAAAAAAAGAAATAGGGGCGTCGTCGGCGTAAACTAAGTACCCCCGACTACCTCCGCAAAAGCGCGAGCCTCGCTCTACAAGAAATAGGGGCGTCATTTGTAAACTAAGTTTCCACGACTACCTCCGCAGCGCTGGCGCGAGCCTGCTCGCTCTAAAAGAAATAGGGGACGTCGCTGTAAACTAAGTTTCCACGACTACCTCCGCAAAGGCGCGAGCCTCGCTCTAAAAGAAATAGGGGACGTCGCTGTAAACTAAGTTTCCACGACTACCTCCGCAAAGGCGCGAGCCTCGCTCTAAAAAGAAATAGGGGACGTCGCCAGTAAACTAACTTCCCACGACTACCTCCGCCAAACACGCGAGCCTCGCTCTAAAAAAAAACGGGGCATCGACGCCAAGACAAATTCGATAAGCATAAAACAACAAAGCAAGCGGCAGCTCCATCCACTATGCATTTCACATAAGATCAAAAACAGTAAACTTACACAGCTCCGCGAAAGCACAAAATATCCTCAAACCTCCGCGCACACACCCTCCGTGACAGTTAAAACCACATCATACAACACAGCTCCGACCAACACCTCCGCCACACGTTCCATCGAACTCCTCAACATCCACCACCTATACCTCCGCGGTTCATCAACCGAAATACGATGACCCAAAGCGGTGGGCTCTGCCAAAACTAGTGGAAGATCACCACGTAGCACCCGACGGCGCGTAAACCCTCCGCAGATCGCTCCACTCGAGGTCCGGCACCTCCGGCCGGAGTAACAACATGACCTCCCGCGGTCGATCCGGCAGACCTTGCGTCCAAGTGCAATGTCAATAGCCTGCGTCGTCTTCAATGTCGTCACTAGCCAACGCGGCGCTGAGGCTCCACCCGAACAGAATCCGCTCCGCTGGCGGTCCGACAGATCGTGCCCGCCCGGAAAGACTCGAAACCTGATTATCAACATCATATTTCCTGATCCCCGCCCCACCAAAACCGTTCGAAGGGTAGCCCGGGAAAACGCTGCATAGCATGAGCCCAGGTCTCCCCCGAAATGAACATGTCCCGGTGATTCATCATCAACGGGATCACGTTGAGCACCCTCCGCGCAGGCCCCCTGTACCGCGCGGCCAGCGAAAAAACAACCAACACTCCTCATCAGCTCCCCATCAAACAACGCATGACCGGCAGTGCGAAGACATTTCGCGAGAAAAGGAAGTAGCCATTAAAACGTCGCGGAGGCACCAAACTCCACATCTCATTAATATAAAGCCCGAAGGCCACAAGTTCCAGAGCAAATAAGTTCTTACACAACGAGTCCTAAACAATCTAGGTATTTCGGACCTCGCTGCATCCCGGCGTCGGCGCGGCCTCCCGGGGCGGGAGCGGTGAGCAGCGTCGTTGCCATCGGGCGCCACGCGTCGGAGGATCGGCAGCGAGTAGAGACGGGCACGGCCTCCGAAGGCGGGGCGGAGATAGGAGCGGCAACCTGATACGAGAGTAGCGCAAATAAGCGGGATCGAGGCGGCGGCATGGCGTCGAAGTCCCGTAGCACCCCAGCGGGGAGCAGCTCCGCCCTGCCGCGGCGAAGCGTCGACTCGCCAACAGGCGACCCCAACACCCAAACGCTCCGGCGTCTAGGGGCCACTCTCCGAACTAGTCGAGCGCAAACTCCGAGCGCAGGCGGCCCTAGGGCAACTATCAAAAACAAGTGGTCAGGCTAAAAACGGCGACAAAAAGGGCGAAGGCTACATAAAACCAAAAGCACGGAAGAGACGAACTACACCGAATACCAACCTGCTTGGTGAGCTCGGCCTTTGCGAGGTCCAGCGCCAGCTCCCGGCCCCCCTCGTACCAGAAATGCTTGATGAAGCTGGTCGCGAAGCGCCTCACATCCCGATCCTCCGCCGAGTTCTTGACTTCGTCAAGACTCGGGAAGTCTTGCCGTGCGGACACGGGAAGCGGCGCCCGATGCTCGCAGCCAAGATGGCGGAGGTGCCCTCAAGCGCAAAGAGTGGCGGCGGTGCTAGCTCCGAAGTCCAAAGCACACACCACCACCCTCCGCAGCTTGCCGACCTCGGCGGCGCATCCAAGCACCGATGGGAGAGCGGTCGGATTCGGCAAAGCCGACGAAGCAACAGCACCGACTCCGCCCAAGAATTCGTCGAGGGCCACTTTGAATGCTTGGGCCTCCTCGTACCCCTGACAACGACATGTCGTTCAGCTTCGTGGTCGTAGCCTTGACCTCCGCCTCACGCGCCTCGCCTCTCCGAAACCTCGCCGCCCGGCAGCTCGTTACTGCTGCTGCGGGGACCGCCCGTTGTTGACGGTCATTAACTACATATTTTATACCGTCAACATTAATATAAAATCACCAAAACACAATAGTAATAGGTCTTTGAGCTAACCATTTCCATAAGTTTTGGTACTTCACTTGTTTTTGCGGGACAATGTTGAAACATATACATTTTGGGCCAAAAGCAAATGAAAAACATATAAAGAATAACAAGGCCCTAAATGGACATAAGCAAAGCAAGGAGAAGAGAGGAGAAATGCCCATAAACATGAATATCAACATCTATACATAAGCCCAAGAAGTGGAAACCCAAATCCAACATGAAATGACAATGGGCCACTTGACATGGGTTTAGTATTTTGGGCATAACTTCTTCATACGAAGTCCGTTTTCAGTGCACGACCCGCCGAAACGAAGCTAACGACGAAACGGACACGCTCACCAAATTTGAGCCCAATCGGCCCAGGTTTGGGTGCGCCCCACACCTTGCAGGGTGCGGCCGCACCCTTTGGCTACTGTCGGGCCCACCTTTGGCGGGGCGGTTCCTTTACTCGAGGAACGTCGGTGGCGGTGTTGTCAGGTGCGTTGAACCCTGAAACCGCCTCTCCTTGGTCGGTTTGGCCATAATGGAGGGAGGAGGCACATTTGCAAAGACACCCCTCCACTCAAGCTATAAAAGGTGGCCTCTCTCCCTCTCAAGACACAACCATTCTACACACAACACAAAGGAGAGCCACAATGTAATAGAAAGGGAGAAGCTCCACTCTTGTTCTTCTTCCTCTTCTTAGTTCTAATGGAGAGTGAGTGTTGACGGTCACCAACGACATATTTTTAACGTCAACATTCTACCAATAAGGGGGTGAGACTATACCTTACTACACACATATACATTTATCATTGACATAATTCCACTTGTAGTGCCAGATGATGTTTTGCAGGATTTATATAAATACCGAGTGGAAAATGCACCAAAAGGCGCCTCCCTGGAAAGCGCATTCCTGAGAACATCAAGCCCAAGGGAGAAGAGTCCATAAAACATCAATATCCAAGCACAAGCCCAAGAGGTCGAGGCCCGAGTCCAACATGAAATGATAAACAGGCCGCAGGACATGGGTTTAGTATTTTGGGCATAACTTTTCCATACGGACTCCGTTTTCAGTGCACGACCCACCGAAACGAAGCTAACGACGAGACGGACGCACACAAAAATTTCAGCCCGAACGGGAGCCCCGCCCGCAGGGTGCGCGCGCGCCACCTGGCGCGGCCGCACCGCTGGCCAAGGCGGTTCGGGCCCAACTTCGCCCCGGCGGCCCATCTCGACCTGAAAAGTCTGGAGGCGGTGTGCGCTTGCCCAAAAGACGGTGTGGGATTAGTACCAAATGGCCAAGCCAAGAGAGGATGCCATGGTGAAGGTCCTATAAATAGATGGGCACTCCCTCCCTTGTAACACACACCACACAATGTAGCCTCTCTCTTCTTCTTCTTCTTCTCCCTTCTTCTTCTTCTTCTTCTTCCTCTTTCTTCTTCTTCTTCTTTTTTTCTTCTTCTTCTCTTCTTCTTTTTAGTTTGTACTTAGGAGGAGTTTGGCAAGGATAATAAAAGAGAGCAAGACATTCTGGAGCTATGCGGTATGAGCAATTTAGAGTTCTTCATTCTGTTCTTGTTCTCTACTTATCAATATAGTCATGTTCTTGAATTAGAGCAAAGTCCTTTTGACATAATCTTGTCTACATACATGTTTAGACCAAAGAGCTAGATCGATATAATGAGTTCTACCTAGAGTTAGCCTTGGTTGATGTTGGGTTGCGGGATTGATAGTCGTTCCTTCCTTCGGGCGGCGCTACGGTAGAAAGGCCCCGGGGACGGGTAAGCCTTGTTAACACGCCAGAGTGATAATCACTAGTGTAGACGTGGTGTCTGGGCTAGGGGTTGCCTATCTTTTGCGGTGCATCCTACGGTTGAGGGGGTAGGCGGCTTGGTCGTGACAAGCCTTGTCCGTCCCTTGAAATCCCCCCACGTTCGGCTGTGTCGTAGAGCTAATTGCCGGACACTGTCCTTTGGGCGTGGGCCGGTGCCCGAAGTAATTCGGCAGAGACCTTGGCTATCTTGAAATAGAATCTCTAGCCATAAAACATGTGTGTAATCTGCTATCTTGACATGACTATCTAGGATATGCCTACTCCATTCTTTTATTTTACCTTTATCCTTGAGATTGGCTCGAGTGTGTGTGTCAAGTTATCCTACTACCTACTTTATTTTACTCCTATTATGAGCATTGATCTATTATACATCCGTGTCATCTTGACCATGTCCGAATTAGAGACTTTTACACCATGCCTTCCTTTGGGAAAATATAAATAACGATACCCTGAATACTTCCGGGTGAAATGCTGCAATGATAGATCCGTGCGCTTGCGGATGAATATCTTGTTTGGCAAGATCTATCACCGTTGATAATCCCGTTCAGATCACCGACACGGTGGTTTCACTTGGGAATGTCAACGGCGCATTTCTGGCGCCGTTATTAGAGATGGGTTCTAAACCTGTTTCTAGTGATTGCGCTTAAGAAATGCAACAAGCATTTACGGCGCCCGCTCTTGAGGGAAGGCGTTGGTTAAAGGGATGACCTATTAGGACATGTTCTTGATTTTATGCATGTGTAGTGATCTTTGTTCATCTTAGGTTTATCTAAAAGAAAAAAAAAACTTTTATATATAAAAAAAACTCTTATCTAAAAGAAAAAAAATCTTATAAATAAAAAGCAAGGACATGTTATCAAGTTAGTATGCACCTTCGGGTATTCTTGTCGCTAACCATTTCAGGTGGAGGGGCACGCGACGCTTGAAAACATGGGGGCTACATCAAGAAAACTTTGATGCTCTTGGGCGGAGGAACACACTCAAAAGGAGACCCTGACTTTTCACACTTGACTTTTTCACGAAAGTCCAAGTGTGAGAGGGAGGACGGTGATAATATCAAGTTCCACATGCAAGGGAATCATAAAAAAAAAGAGCTCGAGTAAAAAGAGAAAAAAAGAGAAAAAAAAATATGATGAAAAAAAAAAAAAGAGAGATAAATAAGAGATGAGCCTCCCTTTGCTAAAAAAAAAAAAAAAAAGAGTTGAAAAAAAAAGATAAATATATAGAAAAAAAAAGAAGTGTTATTGAAAAAAAAATGAAAAAAATATATATATAAAAAAAAAAAAAAAGAAATAAGAGGAGAGAGGAGCAGGTTGGCCCCATATGGTCAAAGTAAACAATGAAGATACCTGACTCCACCCTGCATTGCTTCCATGTAAGCAAGAAGGGATCTTTCTCTCCCAAGACCTTCGTTGCACCTGAGTGAGTTCGGTATGTCTTCCTCTGCTCCGGCCAGGAAGTCATTACCAAATCAAGATCATCACGCTACCGATGCAGCAATTATGAACTCTATCCTCAAGCTGCCGGTCAAGTACACTCAAGTACGCAAAGGTCCAAAAAAAAAAAAAAAAGAGAAAGAGTAAAAAAAAAAAAAAGGAAAAGGAAAGGAGGAACATCCTCCTTTACACCTTTGTGACCACTAAGGCCCATGGTCCATATACACTACATGTGTGTATCACCTAAGCCTTGTGGTCCGCCTGAGATGGATCATCAAGCTACCCCCGCAGGAGAATCAACATCTTGCCTTCATGCGTGGTTGGTACACACATACTCAGGTATACAAAGGTAATAATTCACCAATTCTTTTTACTCATACTTATCTCCATATATATATATATATATATAAATATTTCATCATGGAGATAAAACAAGGCTAGACTTACATTGCATTTTTATCTTAGCCTTGTTTGAGTATAAAAAGTTTGGTGAAGTTCTTTCTGTCCTCCCTTGATAATAAATTTCTCAAAATAAAAATTTCAAAAAAAAAAAAAAATTAAATAAAACAAATCAAGCTGCTCTTTTGCTCCTTCCTACATATGTTTCGAAATTTGGTAATCACGAAGGATGGTAAATCCACTCGTGAATCTACCCTATACTAACCATGCAGGAAAAGTCAAAGAGCACGGGGGTAAAAACCCCGATCCGATGAGCATTGAGCTAGCTTGGGGGAGGACCGTACCAAGGTAATGAGAAACCTACACTCTCATCCTCTGTCCATTACCTTCAAAAAAAAAAAAATATGTTTTTTTTTTAAAAAAAAATTATATATATTTTATTATTAAAATAAACAAAAAAAAAAAATTACTACACAAAATCTACAATATTTCAAAAAAAAAAAAATGGGGTATATTTCAAAAAAAAAGAGGTATATTTTAAAAAAAAAAAAAAAATGGGGTATACTTAAAAAAAAATATATATATATGTTTTATAAAATATTTTATTATCAAAATTAACAAAAAATATTTATTATATAAAATCTAAAATAAAAATCTTTATAAATCAAATAAATTCTTCTATATAAAAAAAAACTAAGAAAAAATATTTTCCTAAATAAAAGATATTTTTGAATAAATTTTTAGTATATATAAAAAAATCGCCTTGCAATGCCTTTATCTCCATTGGATGAACCTTGTTTTTCATTTCATGCGTCCTTTTTCTATGTTGGCATGTTTTGGTTTGGAAGTTTTGATCATACTTCCATAGGTGTTTTGAATTAAGCATGGTGCTTAGGTCAAAAAAGTCTACCCTAATCAGATTAGACATGGAGTCGAGTTTGATTATTGAATCGAGGCCGCGAGTGTAGAATTTGGTCGACCATGTGGACTAACCCCCCGCAGAATTTATCAACATCATGAGGGTAAGTCCAAGAGATGACAATGGAGATCAGAAAATTGTTTGGTGAACCAAAAAAAAAAAATAATAATGATAATGATAAAATAAAAAAAAAAAAATTTATTAAAAAAAACCTTTGAAACCCCAAGAATGGTTGTCCCGCTCTTCCAAGATCATCGCAAGACAAGCTTGGGGGAGTCTCCCCGCACGCTCAAAAGATGATATTAATCAAAGATCAAATCATGCGTGCACAAGCAAGCAACATTCACAAACCAAAGGTAAGTCAAAAGCTAGCTTGGGGAGGACTCCCACAAAGGTAACTCGTATCTCACATTCCATTCAGTTATTTTCTTATCTTATATGAATGATGAGGTATGAGAATAAAAAAAAAAAAAGAAAAGAAGAAAGAGAGAGAGGAGATTTATTCAACTCCATATATATATGTTGTAGAAATGTTTAGTTCTACGCCCTGTTGAAATGATGAATAGTTGCTCGTCTTTATGATTTACCCGTGCCTAGTTTATAATTTGAATTTCTCTAAAGTTTGGGTTTAGTGGCTAAGTCTAAAAACTCATCCCGAAAAACCTGATTCATGTGGGTTGCATAGGCTCTATCTAGTCTAAGTTGTTGCCAAGTATGATATGGTACAAATGGATTTTGCTATGATTTTGTCCAAAAGAGAGGCTTGACATCCCGGGAATCTAATTTAAAAAAAAAAAAAAAAAAAAAGAGGGATGAAAATGGACATGTGTCCGAGGGCGAGTAGAGCCCACACCTCAAAAAAAAAAAAAAAAAAAAAAAAAAAAAACAAGAGAGGAAATAAAAGACAAAGTCTAGGGCGAGCAGAGCCCACCTCTCCGAAAAAAAAATACATAGCAATAAAGCCCATACTTTCTCGAAAAACAAAATACAATTTAAAACAAATAAATTCCGGATGAGAAAGTTGATCAAAAGGATGAATGAAAAGTATTTCTGTTATAACCGTTCTATCTGGCAACCGCCCAAGGCTTTGAGAAAAGCTAAAAAGCCCCGCTACGATGAAAGGTAATAAAGGGTGAGCAAAGGCATGCCATTTTATTCAAACTCTAATAGAAAATCTTATTATAACCCCGGCACTTGTGAAACATAATCAAGATAGTAGCAACTCCCGATCAACAACCAAGTACTTATCTTTGCTCGAGGACGCGCAAAGGGTAAGCTTGGGGGAGTTTGTTGACGGTCACCAACGACATATTTTTAACGTCAACATTCTACCAATAAGGGGGTGAGACTATACCTTACTACACACATATACATTTATCATTGACATAATTCCACTTGTAGTGCCAGATGATGTTTTGCAGGATTTATATAAATACCGAAAGTGGAAAATGCACCAAAAGGCGCCTCCCCCCTGAGCGCATTCCTGAGAGAACATCAAGCCCAAGGAGAAGAGTCCATAAAACATCAATATCCAAGCACAAGCCCAAGAGGTCGAGGCCCGAGTCCAACATGAAATGATAAACAGGCCGCAGGACATGGGTTTAGTATTTTGGGCATAACTTTTCCATACGGACTCCGTTTTCAGTGCACGACCCACCGAAACGAAAGCTAACGACGAGACGGACGCACACACAAAATTTCAGCCCGAACGGGATTTCGCAGGGTGCGCGCGCGCCACCTGGCGCGGCCGCACCCCCGGCCAAGGCGGTTCGGGCCCAACTTCGTCCCCGGCGGCCCATCTCGACCCGAAAAGTCCGAGGCGGTGTGCGCTTGCCCAAAAGACGGTGTGGGATTAGTACCAAATGGCCAAGCCAAGAGAGGATGCCATGGTGAAGGTCCTATAAATAGATGGGCACTCCCTCCCTTGTAACACACACCACACAATGTAGCCTCTCTCTTCTTCTTCTTCTTCTCCCTTCTTCTTCTTCTTCTTCTTCCTCTTTCTTCTTCTTCTTCTTCTTTTTCTTCTTCTTCTCTTCTTCTTTTTAGTTTGTACTTAGGAGGAGTTTGGCAAGGATAATAAAAGAGAGCAAGACATTCTGGAGCTATGCGGTATGAGCAATTTAGAGTTCTTCATTCTGTTCTTGTTCTCTACTTATCAATATAGTCATGTTCTTGAATTAGAGCAAAGTCCTTTTTGACATAATCTTGTCTACATACATGTTTAGACCAAAGAGCTAGATCGATATAATGAGTTCTACCTAGAGTTAGCCTTGGTTGATGTTGGGTTGCGGGATTGATAGTCGTTCCTTCGGGGGCGGCGCTCTGGTAGAAGGACCCCGGGGACGGGTAAGCCTTGTTAACACGCCAGAGTGATAATCACTAGTGTAGACGTGGTGTCTGGGCTAGGGGTTGCCTATCTTTTGCGGTGCATCCTACGGTTGAGGGGGTAGGCGGCTTGGTCGTGACAAGCCTTGTCCGTCCCTTGAAATCCCCCCACGTTCGGCTGTGTCGTAGAGCTAATTGCCGGACACTGTCCTTTTGGGCGTGGGCGGTGCCCGAAGTAATTCGGCAGAGACCTTGGCTATCTTGAAATAGAATCTCTAGCCATAAAACATGTGTGTAATCTGCTATCTTGACATGACTATCTAGGATATGCCTACTCCATTCTTTTATTTTACCTTTATCCTTGAGATTGGCTCGAGTGTGTGTGTCAAGTTATCCTACTACCTACTTTATTTTACTCCTATTATGAGCATTGATCTATTATACATCCGTGTCATCTTGACCATGTCCGAATTAGAGACTTTTACACCATGCCTTCCTTTGGGAAAATATAAATAACGATACCCTGAATACTTCCGGGTGAAATGCTGCAATGATAGATCCGTGCGCTTGCGGATGAATATCTTGTTTGGCAAGATCTATCACCGTTGATAATCCCGTTCAGATCACCGACACGGTGGTTTCACTTGGGAATGTCAACGGCGCATTTCTGGCGCCGTTATTAGAGATGGGTTCTAAACCTGTTTCTAGTGATTGCGCTTAAGAAATGCAACAGTGAGAGAGGGAAAGCTAGAAGGATACTTTGCTCCTTCTAGTTGGAGTTGTCGGAGCGCCCTCGGTGGTCCGCGGTTCCTAGGAGGTCGGAGTGCCGGACTTGTCGGTACCCGCTTCCCTTGTACCTCTACAACTTCCTTACACTTTGGTAAGAAAGTTCGTGTTCATCTTTCGGCTTATTGTTCTTCAAGTATATTATCTTAGTTGTTATAGACTTGCGGGATCGATAGTCGTACCTTCGGTCGTAACTCTTGGAGAAGGAACTCTTTGACCGGGGAACCTTGATCGACCCAAGAGTTGTGGATGGTAGTGCAAACGTGGTGTTTGGGCTAACGTTCACCTATCTTTTTGTGAAGCATCCCACGGTCGTGAGGGTAGGCGGCAGGGTCGTGATGAGCCTTGTCCGTCCCTTTGTAATCCCTCCACGCTCGGGTGTGACGAGCTAATGGCCGGACTCCCCCGTATTGGGCGAGGGCCGGTGCCCGGAAGTAAGGAGATAACAGCCCTAGAAATCCCTCACGAAAACCTAAGCCCATAAAGATACCTCACTACCCATAGTTATCCTTGGGCGGCTCGTTCAAAGGTTAGTGCGCAAACGTTCCCCTCGTGGAAAATACGATACCCTCGAATACTTCCGGGTGAAAGCTACAACGACGCCCGGCACGCTTATGGATTTATCTGCATACGTTAATGAATGTCAACAAGCTTGCTGGCGCCGTTGTCGGGGAACGGTTGTCGTAATTCTCTCTGAGCCTAGAGCACCCGTGTGTTGTATCCAAAAAAAAAATTATTATTTATTTTCCTTTTCCAAAATGAAGCCAACCATCCAATTCAAAAAATCTTGTTGCTTCTCCAAAGGGGAGTTCACAGGGCCAAAATCTTTTTCAAAATCAAAATTTTCATTCGGCCATGAACTCCACCCTATTTAAAAAAAAGACTTTGGTTCGGTTACACTCCTTCTTTGGTGACTATTTTGAAAACCCTGTGTAACCACCTACAAGATTTTGAGGGTTATAATCTTGCCTCAAAGATTCCCGGCATGATTCAAATTCTCATGTGGAATTTGTTTCTGCTCTCCCCTCATAGGGAAAGCAAAACAATAGTACACTATTGTCGTAGGAAGTTTGAATGGGGACTGCGAAGAACTCAAAGACAATTTTTGTCTAGCATTCTTCCCCATCAATGCCTACCAAGGACAATTCTCGATTTCAAGTAGGATGAGAAGGAGTCCATAGGTGTAGCCTAGACCAGGTTCATAATGTTTATACATGTTGGCCTAGACTTGTCATTACCCGATAGTGTGCTTTTGCATATCTTTTGTTCGGGTCATGACATAGATGTTGCCCTATGCCTTGACATGACGGTTGGAGGGTCGTTTGCTCGAAAAATCTACAACGGAACATAGGAAAACACTTGATCACAACCTAGAGAAGCTTGCTTCTCCCGTTGTAGAACCTATCCCCCTCCACAACAAGGGCATGTCAAGGATTGAGGAGCCCTCATCAGTCGAGCCATTCCCCGTACCGCCATTGGAACCGACCGTTGAGCCCTCTCCCGAACCACAAACACCGAAGGAAGGAATGCTTTGTCATTTGGAGTTCGCGATTGAATTCAAGAATGATGATGGAACCTCGTAAACCGAGGTGCGCTTTTAGACTTCCATATCTATCCCATCCTTGATTTCGATCTTCTCATAGGCTACCCTCTAGAAAAAAACTTTTTTTTACGAAAAACCTATAGAGGGAAGCCGTGATGAGAAGTTGGGAAAGATTGCTTCCACCTCTCACTTAGATATCCCAAAGGCGAAACATCTTTCCCAACCAAAACCCGTTTGAGGAGGCGATGTTTATAATTCTATTCGCTTCACCCAAGTTGTTTCCACATCTTAGTGAAACGAAACACCCATCACCCTCACACGAACACAAGTCATTTCCCTCCGGCCGATAAAACATTGTTCTTGATAGTGGTCAAGATTCATCGCTCGTCCTTCAGTCACATCTTTTGAGGATAAAACCTCATGTGCCATGGACATGCACGGCGACAACTCTTGAGACCAAGCAGAAATATGTTGTTGAGCATAACAAGTTGTCATTTGAGACTTCCTACATGCTCACCTTTGGGTCTTCTTGAGTTTGTCTTGCTTCTAGCCGAGTGCTTCGACGAAGATCACAACCATCTCTTGGTTCTCTTTGAAAACCCTTTTAAGAGAATGGTTGCAAATCTTGTAGTAGCATGATGACGCTAATCTTGTAGCTTGAAGCGTAACGCTAAATTCTTAGTGGTGAAACGGGAAATTCACCACCATAAGCTACAAGATGTTTTTCCCCGCGGTCAAGCTTTTATGACCATAACTCAAGCACTGCCGGGGAGATACCCCGGACTATCAAAAAAAAAAGTTTATGTGTCTCTTATTATTGTCATAAAAAGAAAAACCCTCTCATTAAAAAAAAAATAATTATCTTATCTCTCTTTTCAAATAAATAAAATGAATAAATAAATTTTTTCTCTCTTTCAAAAAAAAAAAAAAGAGAGCAATAATAATAAATGTTTTATCTCTCTTATTATGTCCTCAAAAAAAAAAAGTTTTCCCCTGCTTTTATTTTCATAACAATAATAATAATAATCTCTTTTCTCTTATTAATAAAAAGCAAGAACATGTTATCAAGTTAGTATGCACCTTCGGTATTCTTGTCGCTAACCATTTCAGGTGGAGATCGATTAAGAAGAACAAAGAGGCATGCGACACTCGAGCACATGGGGGCCACATCAAAAATAATAATAATGATGCCCATGGGTGATGCTCAAGAGGAGACTTCGGACACGCACACTTGACTTTTATGCAAAAGTCTTAGTGTGGGGAAAAATGGTGACAATCTCAAGTTCCATCCACCAAGGGGTCATACAAAAAAAAAAGGGGGTGAATAAAAGACGATGTCACCCTACCTTGCTAATAAAAAAAAAAAAGAAGAAGAAAAAAGAGACCTGAAAAAGATGAAGAGAAAGAGAGAGAAAAAAAAATTGAAAAAAAAAAAAAAAGATAGAAAGGGAAGAGAAAATAAAAAAAAGTGTTGTTGAAATAAAAGAGAGAGATAGAAAAAAAAGAGAGAGAAGAGAGAGAGGTCAATACAAAAAAAAAAGGAGAGAGATAAAAAAAGGGAGAAAAAAAATATATATATAAGAATGTCATTTAAAATACAAAAAAAAAATAGAATAGAAAAAAAAATAATAAGAGAGAGAGGAGTAGGTTGGCCCCACATGGTCAAGGTAAACATCGATGTGCTGCCTGACTCCATCCTTCATTGCTTCAACAAGCAAGAAGGGCTCGCCTCTCATCCTTTGCTGCTATCATCAAGACCCGTGGCCCGTACACACAAAGTTGTGTGTGCATGGCCTAGCCTTGAGAAGCACCTGAACAAAAGCCATCATGCAAACCGCGGCATCAACTTTGATGCTTTATCCATAAATGCCGTCGGTATTTACACTCAGGTATGCAAAGGTAAGTTCACCACCCTTTCACTCATTTTTTGTCTCCATTAAAATAAAAACTTTATGCTTCCCATGCCATGACATATGCTTTGAGTTTGGGTGTACCTACATGGATCCATACATCCATAGATCTTTTTAAATTAAGCGTGGTGCTTAGGTTAAAAATGATCTCCTTTAATCGAAACTTTGACATGGTGTCAAAGCTAGGTTAATGAACTTAGAGCTCTGTTGTCATGATCTTCGGAAGTATCTTATGTTGGAGATGATCAAGGCTATGTTTTTCAATGCTTCTTTATGTTAGCCTTGCTTGAGTGATGCTGAGGTGAATGAAAAAAAATAACGTAGTAAAAAAAACAAATAAAATAAATAATAATCATAATAAAGGCTCCACGGTATTCTTGCCGATAGAGCCATGTGTTTGTTGTTGTTTTGTTTTCTTTGTTTAAAATAAAATAGGTACAAGAATAAGTGTGGGGGAGATCTCTCAAGCATACAAGCACACCCATCCGAGATCTCCCCAACACAAATGCACGAACACCGAGCAATTCACAATGGAGAAGGACGAAACAAACGACTACTATTAACACCTTCCTCTTCAAACGGTGGTTTGTGCAACTCCCTCTCTCACATCCTCCAAAAAGTTTTGAAGTTTAACATTGAACAAATCAAAAAGACAAAACTTCTTGAAAAAAAAAGCTCCATCTCTAGTCTACCAATTGAGAAATGGCATGCATACACTTTATTCCTTGCCAAACACCATACTTTGTTGAGCAACTACCTTTTAGGGACCCCATGTTCATCTAATCAATTGAGCTTTGAGATATGGTAGAATGACTTGACACTTGCTCTCTTATGCAATGAGACTTGGTTTTATTTCAAAAATTCAAATAAAGCATGCTCCAGTTTGACTTAGACAAATCCTACCAAAGCCCGAATAATGACATGAATATCCGCTATAGCTACTTCCTACCAGATTGAGTTTTGTCGCCCGCTGATCTCAAGCGTTGAGAGAGAGGCTCATACTCCCAAGATCGAAAAACACGTATAACCCACATATACACGCCGATTCTCACAATGAGAATTGCGCACAACATACATCTTCACCATCCACAAAATAAATACTCCATCCAAGTTACACCATGATCATCCCCTCATTATCGAAAAAGTATCATGCGTAAAGAAGATACAAAGGCTACGTAAAAAAGAAAAGAAAAAGAGATGAAAAATGGACATGTGTCCGAGGGCGAGTAGAGCCCACATCTCCAAAAAAAAAAAAAAAGAGAGAAAAAGAAAAAGTAGCCTGTATCTCTCTAAAAGCATACAAAAAGAGAAAAGAGATCATGAGTCAAGGAGTAACCACAAAAAAATACCACAAATATTTTCCACGCACTTTTGCACATTTTGATCTAGGAGTATGACACCTCTTTCCAACGATCCGTAGTTTGACCCGACAAAACATACAGAGGTACGTATGCAACACTCCACTCCAAAGATCCACAAAACCCCGCAAAAAGATAGGATGAGTGAGAGCAAAGAGTGCTTTGGTAAGGAAACACAAAATGAGTGACCATGTGAGAATCAACCAGGGAGCATTGCTACTTTATCTTTAAAATCAAAATTTACCAAGTCTTTACACATGAGTTGTAGCAAGGAGATACGAATCCATGCCGCTCCATTGCTCAATCGTTCAAGATAACATGGTAGACACTCTTGAATGCCCACAAAACAGGTGAGGCCCGGAATAACTTGTATGCAGGTCTACATCTTGGAGATTGAACCACTTTAGTCCTTACGCCTTCACTCAAGGACGAGCAAAGGACTAAGTGTGGGGGAGTTTGTTGACGGTCGTTAACTACATATTTTATACCGTCAACATTAATATAAAATCACCAAAACACAATAGTAATAGGTCTTTGAGCTAACCATTTCCACAAGTTTTGGTACTTCACTTGTTTTGCGTGACAATGTTGGAAACATATACATATTGGGCCAAAAGCAAATGAAAAACGTATAAAGAATAACAAGGCCCTAAATGGACATAAGCAAAGCAAGGAGAAGAGAGGAGAAATGCCCATAAACATGAATATCAACATCTATACATAAGCCCAAGAAGTGGAAACCCAAATCCAACATGAAATGACAATGGGCCACTTGACATGGGTTTAGTATTTTGGGCATAACTTCTTCATACGAAGTTCGTTTTCGCACGACCGCCGAAACGGCTAACGACGAAACGGACACGCCACCAAATTTGAGCCCAATCGCCCAGGTTTGGGTGCGCACACCTTGCGGTGCGGCCGCACCCCTTTGGTCGCTAATCGGGCCCACCTTTGGCGTGGCGTTCCTTTACTCCGAGGAACGCTTCTGCGGGCGGTGTTGTCCAAAAGCGTTGAACCCCGAAACCGCCTCTCCTTGGTTGGTTTGGCCATAATGGAGGGAGGAGGCACATTTGCAAAGACACCCCTCCACTCAAGCTATAAAAGGTGGGCCTCTCTCCCTCTCAAGACACAACCATTCTACACACAACACAAAGGAGAGCCACAATGTAATAGAAAGGGAGAAGCTCCACTCTTGTTCTTCTTCCTCTTCTTAGTTCTAATGGAGAGTGAGAGAGGGAAAGCTAGAAGGATACTTTGCTCCTTCTAGTTGGAGTTGTTGAGCGCCCTCGGTGGTCCGCGGTTCCTAGGAGGTCGGAGAGTACGGACTTTGCCTGCACCAGCTTCCCTTGTACCTCTACAACTTCCTTACACTTTGGTAAGAAAGTTCGTGTTCATCTTTCTCGCTTATTGTTCTTCAAGTATATTATCTTAGTTGTTATAGACTTGCGGGATCGATAGTCGTACCTGTTGACGGTCACCAACGACATATTTTTAATGTCAACATTCTACCAATAAGGGGGAGAAACTATACCTTACTACACACATATACATTTATTATTGACATAATTCCACTTGTAGTGCCAAATAATGTTTTGCAGGATTTATATAAAAACCAAGTGGAAAATGCACCAAAAGGCGCCTCCCTGGAAAGCGCATTCCTGAGAACATCAAGCCCAAGGGAGAAAAGTCCATAAAATATCAATATCCAAGCACAAGCCCAAGAGGTCGAGGCCCGAGTCCAACATGAAATGATAAACAGACCGCAGGACATGAGTTCAATATTTTGAGCATAACTTTCTCATACGAAATCGGATTTCAAATAACGAATACTCAAAACGAAGCTAACTCCGAGGCCCACGTGCTCATGCAAAGTTTCAGCCCAAATGGAGCTCATACTGGTGCGGGCGCACCTTTGGGTGCGCGCAAGACCCTCCCGGCGGCCAAAACGGCCCAGCCTTCTTGGCGGGCGCCCATCTCGACCGAAAAGTCCGGAGGCGGTGTTTGCTCGCCCGTAATCACGGTGCGGGATTAGTACCAAATGGCTTAGCCAAGAGAGGATCCCATGGTGAAGGTCCTATAAATAGATGGGCACTCCCTCCCTTGTAACACACACCACACAATGTAGCCTCTCTCTTCTTCTTCTTCTTCTCCTTCTTCTTCTTCTTCTTCTCCTCCCTCTTCTTCTTTTTCTTCTTCTTCTTTCTTCTTCTTCTTCTTCTTCCTCCTCTTTCTTCTTCTTAGTCTGTACTTAGGAGGAGTTGGGCAAGGATAATAAAAGAGAGCAAGACATTCTGGAGCTATGCGGTATGAGTAATTTAGAGTTCTTCATTTTGTTCTTGTTCTCTACTTATCAATATAGTCATTCTTGAATTAGAGCAAAGTTCTTGTGATATAATCTTGGTTGATGAACTAGTCTATAGTTTTGATATCATGATCTTGTCTTATAGAACTTCGTGCTTAGTCTATCATACATACATGTTTAGACCAAAGAGCTAGATTGCTATGTAGAGTTCTACCTAGAGTTAGCCTTGGTTGATGTTGGGTTGCGGGATTGATAGTCGTTCCTTCGGGGGCGGCGCTCTAGTAGAAGGACCTCGGGGACGGGTAAGCCTTGTTAACACGCTAGAGTGATAATCACTAGTGTAGACGTGGTGTCCGGGCTAGGGGTTGCCTATCTTTTGGCGGTGCATCCCACGGTTGAGGGGGTAGGCGGCTTGGTCATGACAAGCCTTGTCCGGCCCCTTGAAATCCCCCCCACGCTCGGGCCGTGTCGTCAGAGCTAATTGCCTGACACCGCCCTTTGGGTGTGGGCCGGTGCCCGGGTAATTCGGCAGAGACCTTGGCTATCTTGACTTAGAATCTCCGACAAGAGAACATGTGTGTATCTCGCTATCTTGACATGACTATTGTTGACGGTGAAAACACCCTTAATTTACACCATAAAAACACCGTCAATATCCCTGTTTTGAAAGGAAGAACAACATTTCATGAACATATTTTATCCAATAACCTAGTTCCACTTGTAGATGTCATTATTTTTCTTATCCATGTGAATTCGAGGAAATCCGCCGTAACAACACGTAGAGTCGCCATCCAAGTCAAGACCCAAGTATGGAAATTGGGCAAAATACCATCACCATCATGATCTCCATGTTCTAGGATGACTCTACACAAAATTTGAAGACATTTGGCCACAAGACCAAAGATCGGCCGACCATCAACATTTCGTCACAAGACATCCCGACATGGGGGACAGCTTCTAGAAGGGCCGGGAAGGTCAAGGCCCAATGGGCAAGCATCGGCCGACCATTGACCATTGGCCCAAACCCTTCCCACGTGACTTGCCACGTCACCAATCCATGGGAAACTAAGAGAAGACACCGATTGGTCGCCTAAGACGCCCCCTCGGATCGTGTGGGTACAAAACGGATGACACGACAAGTTCTGCACTCAAGACACACAAACCGACAGTGGGGCCAAAGATCTCCAAAGACTGAGGATGGCCCACACGCCATGGACCATGGTCGGCCGACCATGGCCCATTTGGCCACCGACGCCCCCCACGCCTACCACATTGTCCACGTGATTATTTTATCCATCCGCTGATTCTAAGGCGGTTTATCCAAGGGCTACGAGGTGGGATCACGCTGGATCGATGACATGGCAAAGGAGTAGCCCCCCTACTCAACCTCCACTATAAATAGAGGGCCACACCCCCTCTCCCATTCATGATGGTTGCAAGCTTCAAGTAGTTTAGTTCCACTTGTATTAGTAGTGTAGGTATTTCTAGTGTGGGAGAGAAGAGTTGAGTAGTGAGCCCGCCGGGATTCCGAGCTGGTCTTCTAGAGTTTCCTGTATGTCTTGTATCTTTTCTCTTGTAAGACTTTATTCATTTATGCATATATAAACCTTGCTCTCCTTTACTTTAGTTTATTAACTTAGTACGACTTTAGTCTAGTTCTCTAGTCTATAGTTGTTATGATATAGTCTTCCATAGTGGTGCATTTAAGTTGCGGTTCGCCTTGGTTCATATTGGACCCTCGCCTCGTGTGTGATCATTGTCTCGCAAGAGGTGCTTTAGTTGATCTTCGTGCACACAACTAGAGTAGTAAGAGGAAGTATAAGCGTGGTGCTTAGACTTAATCTTACCTGTGGGTTATCGCTTGTCGCACGGATGGATTGTGGTAGCCAAGAAGGAAGTGACAGCCCTTTCCGGTCTTTGTGTAAGCCACCACGTGTTTATAGGCAAGTTCTCAAAAGATAAGGCTTCAAGAACAAAGTAGCAGGTCAAGTGGTGTTTCTTTTCACCATTGCTTACCTTTGCCTAGCATAGCATACAATGTGAACCCCAAACTTGTGTGAACACCACATTTGATTAGACTAGATTCATAAAAGTAGAGTAAAGTTATACAAGAATCCTATACTTTTTCCTACCTCCCCACAAAGATTTACCTCACTTATCAATTACATAAATGCTTTTGTCTTGTGACATCATCATCCCTTCCTATAAATTTCCATTATTCCCCACGCTAATTGAATTAAAGTTATAGTAGACAAACAGATCATTCCTTTATTAATTTCCTAGCTACTTCAAGCTTCCCTTGGGCTAAATATAAATAACGATACCTTGGAATACTCCCCGGGTGAAGTGCTACAAACGGTATTTTCTCAGGGCGCTATGAATCCCCAATAGCAATAAGATATACCCCTTACATATTGCTGGTCGTGTTCTTGCCGAGATAGGTTCTAAGATCTACTTCTATAGTGACAACGCTAAGTAAATATCAACAACTATCTAGGATATGCCTCGCCCATATTAAATTTATTCTTTTATTCATTCTTCTACCTTTTATCCTTGAGATTGGCTTGCATGTGTGTGTCAAGTTATCCTACTACCTACCTTATTCTACCCCCTATTATGAGCATTGGTCTATTATACATTCGTGTCATCTTGACCATGTCCGAATTAGAGACTTTTAAACCATGCCTTCCTTTGGGAAAAATATAAATAACGATACCACTCAATACTTCCCGTGAAATGCTACAATGATAGATCCGTGGCGCTTATGATGAATATCTTTTGGCAAAGATCTATCACCGCTGATGTACCTAGTTTTATCACCGACATGGTGGTTTCACTTAGAATGTCGTGGGCGCATTTCTCGGCGCCGTTATTAGAGATGGATTCTAAACCTCAAGCTCTAGTGATTGCGCTTAAGAAATGCAACAAGCATTTCTAGCGCCGTTGCTCTGGAAGGCGTTGGTTAAAGGGATGATCTATTAGGACATGTTCCCATGATAATATGCATGTGTAGTGATCTTTGTTCATCTTAGGCTTATCTAAAAGAAAAAAAATCTTTTATAAATATAAAAAAAAATCTTATAAAAAAAAAATCTTATAAATAAAAAGCAAGGACATGTTATCAAGTTAGTATGCACCTTCGGGTATTCTTGTCGCTAACCATTTCAGGTGGAGACTAAGAAGAACAAAGGCGACGCTTGAAAACATGGGGGCTACATCAAGAAAAACTTTAATGCTCTTGGGCGGAGGAACACACTCAAAAGGAGACCACGACTTTTGCACACTTGATTTTTTTATGAAAGTCCAAGTGTGTGAGGGAAGATGGTGAGAATATCAAGTTCCAAGTGCACCAAGGGGATTATAAAAAAAGCTCGAGTGAAAAAAAAAAAAGAGAAAAAAAAAATATGAAAAAAAAAAGAGAGATGAATAAGAGAGTAGCCTCCCTTGCTATAAAGGAAAAGAAAAAAAAAAAAGTTGAAAAAAGAGATATATATAGAAAAAAAGAAAGAAAAAAAAATTATATAATAAGAGGAGAGAGGAGCAGGTTAGGCCTACATGGTCAAAGTAAAACAATGAAGACACGTGACTCCACCCCGCATTGCTTCCATATAAGCAAGAAGGGACCTTTCTCTCCCAAGACCTTTGTTACACCCGAAAGAGAGTTCTGGTATGTCTCCCTCCGCCCCCGCCAAAGTCATAACCAAACCAAGATCATCATGCCACCGACACACAGCAATTATGAACTCTATCCTCAAGTCGTTTGGTCAACTACACTCAGGTACACAAAGGTCCAATAAAAAGAAAAAAAAAAAAAAGAAAAGAAAAAAAAGAAGGTAAAGGAAAGGAGGAACATCCTCCTTTACACCTTTGTGACCACTAAGGCCCATGATCCATATACACTACATGTGTGTATCACCTAAGCTTTATGGCCCGCTTCCGAGATGGATTATCAAGCTACCACCGTGAGAGTCTCAACGATCTTTCCTTCATGCGCAGATGGTACACACACACACAGGTATACAAAGGTAATAATTCACCAATTCTTTTTACTCATACTTATCTCCAAAAAAAATTTTCATGTTTTCTTTGTTTATGAAATATGATCTGGGTTTGGATGTGTTTGCTTGTCGCTCATGCAATATATCCATAGGTCTTTTAAATCAAGCATGGTGCTTGGGTTAAAATGGTCTTCTTTTATCAAAATTTGACATGGCGTTGAATTTTTGACTAATGAACCTAGGGCTGACATCATAAACAAGAAATTATTGTTTGATGGAGATAAAACAAGGCTACACTTATATTGCATCTTTATCTTAGCCTTGTTTGAGTATGAAAAGTTTGGTGAAGCTTTTTGTCCTCCCTTTATAATAAATTTCAAAAATAAATAAATAAAACAACACAAGCTACTCTTTTTTGCTCCTTTCTCGCATATGTTTCAAACTTTGGTAATCGCGAGGATGATAAGTCCACTCGCGAATCTACCATATACTAACCATGCAGAAAAGACCAAAAAGCACGGGGTACAACCCCGATCCGATGAGCATTGAGCTAGCTTGGGGAGGACCCTACCAAGGTAATGAGAAACCTACACTCTCATCCTCTGTCCATTACCTTCCAAAAAAAAAAAAAGTTTTTTATAAAATATTTTATTTCAAAATAAACCAAAAATATTTACTACACAAAAATCTATAAGTAAATATTTTCAAAAAAGAAAAAAAAAAAATGGGGTATATTTCAAAAAAAAAAATGGGGTATATTTCAAAAGAAAAAAAAAAAAATGTATATTTCAAAAAGAAAAAAAAATAAAATATATTAACAAAAATATATATGTTTTATAAAATATTTTATTATCAAAATTAACAAAAATAATTATTACATAAAATCTATAAAAAAAAATTAAAATTAAACTTTGTGTTCACCTTTCAAAGTCTTCATTTTCATTGGATGAATCTTATTGCTCTTTCATGCTTCCTCTTTCTATATTGGCACGCTTTAAGTTTGGAAGTTTTTGTCATACTAGTTGATCATACTTCCATAGGCGTTTTTGAATTAAGTATGGTGCTTAGGTCAAAAAGTCTACCTTAATCGATTAGACATGGAGTCGAGTCCGATTATTGAACTAGAGTCGCTAGTGTAGATTTTGGTCAAATCTATGGACTAACCCCTGCAGGATTTTACCAAACATCATGAGGGTAAGTCCGAGAGATGACAATGGAGATCATAAGTTGTTTGGTGAACCAAAAATAATAATAAAAAAATTAAAAAAAATTAATAATAAAAATAATAATAAAATAAATAAAAATAAAACCTTTGAAACTCCAAGAATGGTTGTCCCGCTTATTTCAAGATCGCCACAAGACAAGCTTGGGGGAGTCTCCCAAGCACGCTCAAAAGATGATGTTGATCAAAGATCCAATCATAGCGTTCACAAGCTAGCAACATTCATAAACCGAAGGTAAGTCAAAAGCTAGCTTGGGGAGGACTCCCACAAAGGTAACTCATATCTCACATTCCATCCTAGGTTATTTTCTAATCTTATATGAATGATGAGATATGAGAATAAAAAAAAAAAAAGGGGAAAAAGAAAGAGAGAGAGGAGACTTATTCCATTCCATATATATGTGTTGTAGAAATGTTTTAGTTCTACCCCTGTTGAAATGATGAATAGTTGCTCGTCTTATGTTTTGCCTCGTGCCTAGTTTATAATTCGAATTTCTCTAAAGTTTGGGTTTAGTGGCTAAGTCTAAGAACTCATCCTAAAAAAAAAAACCGATTCATGTGGGTTGCATAGGCTCTATCTAGTCTAAGTTGTTGCCAAGTATGATATGGTACAAATGGATTTGCTATGATTTAGGTCCGTAAAGAGAAACTTGACATCCGGAATCTAATTTGAAAGAAAAGAGAAATGATATGGGCTATGCTTAAAAAAAAAGAGATGAAAAATGGACATGTGTCCGGGGGCTTGTAGAGCCCACATCTCCAAAAAAAAAAAAAAAAAAAAGAGAGGAAATAAAAGACAAATGTCTAGGGCGAGCAGAGCCCACCTCTCCAAAAAAATATATATATATATAGCAATAAAGCCCATACTTTCTCGAAAAACAAAATAGAACTTAAATAAATAAATCCTCGGATGAGAAAGTTGATCAAAAGGATGAATGAAAAGTATTTACGGTTATAACCGTTCTATCCGGCAACCGCCCAAGGCTTTGAGAAAAGCTAAAAAGCCCCGCTACGATGAAAGATAATAAAGGGTGAGCAAAGGCATTCCATTTTATTCAAACTCTAGTAGAAAATCTTATTATAACCCCGGCACTTGTGAAACATAATCGGCATAGTAGCAACTCCCCGATCAACAACCAAGTACTTATCTTTGCTCGAGGACGCACAAAGGGTAAGCTTGGGGAGTTTGTTGACGGTCACCAACCCACATATTTTTAACGTCAACATTCTACCAATAAGGGGAGAAACTATACCTTACTACACACATATACATTTATTATTGACATAATTCCACTTGTAGTGCCAAATAATGTTTTGCGGGATTTATATAAAAACCAAGTGGAAAATGCACCAAAAGGCGCCTCCCCGAAAGCGCATTCCCGAGAACATCAAGCCCAAGGGAGAAAAGTCCATAAAATATCAATATCCAAGCACAAGCCCAAGAGGTCGAGGCCCGAGTCCAACATGAAATGATAAATGGACCGCAGGACATGGGTTCAATATTTTGGACATAACTTTCTCATCACAAATCGGATTTCAGCGAATGAATACTCGAAACGAAGCTAACTCCGAGGCCCATGTGCTCATGCAAAGTTTCAGCCCAAACGGAGCTCATACTGGTGCGGGCGCGCACCTTTGGGTGCGCGCGCGCACCCTCCCCAAGGCCAAAACGGCCCACCGTCTGGCGGCCCATCTCGACCGAAAAAAGTCCGGAGGCGGTGTTTGCTCGCCCGGAATACGGTCTTGGATTAGTACCAAATGGCTTAGCCAAGAGAGGATCCCATGGTGAAGGTCCTATAAATAGATGGGCACTCCCTCCCTTTGTAACACACACCACACAATGTAGCCTCTCTCTTCTTCTTCTTCTTCTCTTCTTCTTCTTCTTCTTCTCCTCCCTCTTCTTCTTTTTCTTCTTCTTCTTCTTTCTTCTTCTTCTTCTTCCTCCTCTTTGTTCTTCTTAGTTTGTACTTAGGAGGAGTTGGGCAAGGATAATAAAAGAGAGCAAGACATTCGGAGCTATGCGGTATGAGCAATTTAGAGTTCTTCATTTTGTTCTTGTTCTCTACTTATCAATATAGTCATTCTTGAATTAGAGCAAAGTTCTTGTGATATAATCTTGGTTGATGAACTAGTCTATAGTTTTGATATCATGATCTTGTCTTATAGAACTTCATGCTTAGTCTATCATACATACATGTTTAGACCAAAGAGCTAGATTGCTATGAAGAGTTCTACCTAGAGTTAGCCTTGGTTGATGTTGGGTTGCGGGATTGATAGTCGTTCCTTCGGGGCGCTCTAGTAGAAGGACCTCGGGGGCGGGTAAGCCTTGTTAACATGCTAGAGTGATAATCACTAGTGTAGACGTGGTGTCCGGGCTAGGGGTTGCCTATCTTTTCGCGGTGCATCCCACGGTTGAGGGGTAGGCGGCTTGGTCGTGACAAGCCTTGTCCGGCCCCCTGAAATCCCCACGCTTAATTTGTGTCATAGAGCTAATTGCCGGACAATCGCCCTTTGGGCGTGGGCCGGTGCCCGGCGTAATTCGGCGAGACCTTGGCTATCTTGACTTAGAATCTCCGACAAAGAGAACATGTGTGTATGTGCTATCTTGACATGACTATCTAGGATATGCCTGCTCCATATTAAATTTATTCTTTTATTCATTCTTCTACCTTTATCCTTGAGATTGGCTTGCGTGTGTGTGTCAAGTTATCCTACTACCTACCTTATTCTACCCCTATTATGAGCATTGGTCTATTATACATTCGTGTCATCTTGACCATGTCCGAATTAGAGACTTTTAAACCATGCCTTCCTTTGGGAAAAAATATAAATAACGATACCTCCTCAATACTTCCTAAAGTGAAATGCTACAATGATAGATCCGTGCGCTAGGATGAATATCTTTTGGCAAAGATCTATCACCGTTGATGTACCTAGTTTTATCACCGACATGGTGGTTTCACTTAGGAATGTTAGCGGCGCATTTCTGGCGCCGTTATTAGAGATGGATTCTAAACCTGTTTCTAGTGATTGCGCTTAAGAAATGCAACGGTACCTTTCGGGTCGTAACTCTTGGAGAAGGAACTCTTTGACCAGGGAACCTTGATCGACCCAAGAGTTGTGGATGGTAGTGCAAACGTGGTGTTTGGGCTAACGTTCACCTATCTTTTTGAAGCATCCCACGGTCGTGAGGGTAGGCGAGCGGTCGTGATAGCCTTGTCCGTCCCTTGTAATCCCTCCACGTTCGGGTGTGACGTAGAGCTAATGGCTGGACTACGCCTGCAGTATTGGGAGGCCGGTGCCCAAAGTAAGGAGATAACAGCCCTAGAAATCCCTGCTGAAAACCTAAGCCCATAAAGATACCTCACTACCCATAGTTATCCTTGGGCGGCTCTGTTCGGAAGGTTAGTGCACAAACGTTCACATGGAAAAATACGATACCACGAATACTTAGGGTGAAAGCTACAATGACAGTTCCGTGCGGCTTGCGGTTTTATCGCATACGTTAGCGAATGTCAACACCAGTCCTTAAGGTGCGCCACCTCGCGCCCTAAGGCATTCCGCAAGTCGGCAGCCTCATACGCTTGCGAGCCTCCCGCTCGGCGGCTTTAGATCCTCCGCCGCCTTCGCGCCCAGCATCCTCATGCTTTCGGGCGGCGTCCGGCCCTCGCGGATAGCCGCCCCTTATTTTGCAACACCATCGCTCCGCCACCTTCACCTTGATAGCCGTCATGAATCTCACGGAGGGCCGGTGCGCCACATGCATCTCCGCCTCCGGGAGGTGCACCTGATCAGCAGCGACCGATGAGCCTCGCTCCACCTCGTCTTTGGAGAAGGGGGTGTCGCGGAGGTCAGCGCCCGTATCTCTGCGGCTCCATGTCGACATCGTCGATGCCGATGAACTCCGCGACATAAGGCTGATCACGAGCCCCACTTCCCACCGCGACTTACATTTGTCGGAGGGAGCCTAAACGGGCTCATCCACGGTGGTGCCCTCCGCCCACATGGCACCTCCGATATGGCCGGCTGCCCCGGGCGCTCGAGCGAAGGGCCGCGGCGATAGCTCCGTGAAACGCCGCCTCATAAATGCGTCATCATCATCGTCGTCCTCGTCGGAGGCCCCATCTCGAGCCCCCCGATCCTCCTCTCGTACTCCTCGTGCTTTCGGGCCTTCCTCGGCTTCCTCGGTCGCGCCCCGTCCTCACGGCCTCGGCTTCCCTCGGCGCCTTCAGCCTCCTCATCGTCTTCATCATCGGAGATGATAGAAAGGCGAGTCGCCATCTTGGACCCTCCGCGCCGTCGTCAGCCAGGAGTCGCACCCCCTCCGGCGGCGCCGGAGATGGCGCCCCAGCTTAGGCGGGGAGTCCGGCACGTGCGACGCCGCGCTGCCACCAGTTCTGGACCCCCAGCTTCGCTTCCCGCCTCCATGGCCTCCATCATCAAACGGTCGGCCAGTCTTCATACTCCACCTCAAGAGATCGAACACCCGATTGACTGGGTGGCGATCAGGCGAGGTTAACACGAATCCTCCGAATCTCGGAGGCTCCAACTTCCCCCCAAGGAGATCGGCCTTGAGGGCAGCCGACCTCGCAATGGCCAGATGATCAAACTCCTCCTTGTCCCCGTTAAGCCTTCTCGGCCAAATCGGCCATGCCTTCTCAACGTTGACCTCCCAGGAGTCCTCGACCTCCACAAAAGGCCTCACGGGCGCCTACAGCGTGTGGACTTGGGCGTCGCGAACTCCCCTCCACCCGGTCGGCGCACATGGCGCGACATGGCGTGAGCATCGGCTCGCGCATGGCGACCTCCGTCTTTACCGGCCACCTTCCATAGCGGAGACGGACTCCGGAGCAAGTAAAGACCATCCAGCGCTGTCCACCGCCTTGTAGTAGAACCAGCGCTCCGGCCAGTCGCGACCACTTGTTCATTGCTAGGCGGCGAGGGAGCCTCCACCCCGCGGGGATGAAGGTGCACACGCCCCGTCTTGGGCCTGAAACACCTCCATGTCCGTCATCTTGATGGTCCGGGGCTGGCTATGCACTACGTGGCAACCGACGAATCCATCCACCATTGGCTCAAGCCCCATGGAGGCGGCAGGCCCACACGTAGGTGGCCCGGTACCGCGAAAGCGAGAACTTGTAAATGGCGATGAAAGCGGAGGTTGAACCTCCGCGGACATCGGCACAAACTCACACACAAGGAAGCGGAGCCCCACGTGAAAGAATTCTTCAAAAACCACCACCTCGCCGGCCGAGGCCGGGGACCTCTCGCCCTCCCGAAGGGCGGAAGCACTTCTTCGAGAACCACTTATTGTCCCTCCAAAAACTTCTTCAAGGATTTTCCATGCTCATTGCGGGAAACTTCGAAGCTCTCCACTACGGTCTTCTTCGACATGGTCTCCTTAATCCGCGTGTTGGTGTTTCTTAAGCGTAAGCGAAATAGTCCGCAAGTGCACGGAAATACCGTTGTAGCACTTCACCCCGAAGTGTTCGTGGTATCGATTTCCACGAGGGAACGGGCGTTAAGTCGGGGCTTGACTAGCTACCGGGATGAAGATGGAAAGGGTGAACGGGTAGTGAGTTTCTACTACGGCCAGATTATCCTAAAGCCAAATTACTTCTTTTCTTATAATGCTTCACGTAGCCACCGCTCTCCCTCCCCTCGCGAGAAGGGTCCGGCCTCCCGGACTACCGCGACAACCGGACGTGGAGGAATACTAAGGTCGAAACGGTCACCACCGCCGCCTACCTCACTACCGTGGGCCTGATTGGTAAACGAGGGTGACTTGTAGTTTAGACACCACGTCTACACTACTTATCACGTACTCTAGCGTTGGCGGAGCATCCGTCTTCATCGAGTCCTCTACTAGAGCATCTACCGATATGGTAAACAAATCGAACCGGTGAACGTATAATTAAAGTAATAATTTAAACTCAAAGATAATTCTTTGTAAATAGAACACGGATCTCTTACTCAAACCAGTAGGATGATCCGTAGAGGTACAAGCTTGCGGAGACGGAGCCGACGGGTTCGAACTCCGTGCACTTTGAGGCGAGGGGTCGCTACTCCTCTTCTCCACACTTCTTCCTCTCTCACTCCCTTCTACTTCTAACTTGGCTCCTTTCCTCTACTCCAATGTGTACTAAATGTGATGAAGTGGAGTGTGTGAGAAAATGGTTGTGTATTGATGTGTATGATGATCAATGTGATGTTTTACAAGTGAGGAGTGCCTCTCTTTATATAGTGGAGAGGGAGAGGGAAATGGAGGGCTCTCCTTGCTTCGAGGTATTCTTGGCGGGAACAAAATTTGCACCGCATGCAACCGCCGCTTGAAGATCGCTCCAAACCGCCGGAGAAAGGGCGGGAACGTTTGCCAAAAAGTTCGCCGGCCGCCGCGGTGGGCAGGCCGGCCCAAGTTTGGCCCGGCTCGAGCCGAGGGCTCTCGCGTGCCGCCTCTTGGTCCACTTTGGTCCATTGTCACGTAGGTGCGTCGGCCCGTTTACGCTTGATTTTGGATTGTTGGCCTTCCCTTGACAAGGCGTAGTCCTGGTTTTATGCTTTCATTGTTGATTGGGCGTATTTGTACTAGTTTCCACTTTTGTTCCCGCAAAATATGTTTTCAACCAATACAAGTGGAACTAGGTTAGAAATAAATGCATATGCACCATGAGATTGTTTATTTTCCTTGGAATGAACCCGAGTTGGCGGTGTTAAATGCTCGATAATGACCGCCAACAACTCCCCCACACTTGGCTTTTACTCGTCCTCGAGTAAAGTTAATCTTTTAAGTTTTTTTCGTGAGGTTTGTTTCCTTTGTCAATAACCAAAGTGTTCTATCACATTACCTTGAATGATCGTGCGATGGAGATAAGCGGGGAGTTCTTTCTTTCTACTTACACCGCACAAAATAGACTTGGTTGTTTTTTTTCAATTTTTTTTTTTTCAAATTTTTGAAAAGAATTTGTGTCACGTTCCTGTTTAATCAAACTTGAGAGTACCAACAAAATTGCTTACTTCCTTGTATGAAATGTCAAGTCAAATTCTAGATTAATGGAGAGAAGTGTCATATTCCTAGATCAAAGATGTGCATAGGTAATGTTCTTTTTAGTTATGATGCCTCTTTGCATTCAAAGGGTCATGGGCTTGCTACTCTTTTTCCCCCTTTTTATTATTTTTTTATTTTGGAGAAGTGGGCTCTACTCGCCCTCGGACACTTGTCCATTATTTCTTCTCTCTCTCTCTTTAGATAGGCGGGCATCGATGTACCCATTGTTTTTCTATGTGGGCACGTGCCCATTTTTTTTAGCACACCCATGACTTTGAAGCATACAGGTTTCATCATATTCAAAATATCAATTTATTTGTGCACATGTACTTCGATCTTGGGACCATGAAACTTTCTCAAACATTAATCTTTGAATTTGACGAGATGCAATAAATAAGGAAGTAGCTATTTTGTTTGAATAATTTTGGTTCATGTTTTGATTGTCCCAGGGAACATTATTTTGAGTTATTTATCTTAAATAGGAAAAACCAAGTCTTATTTGCACGGAAGGAGAAATTCAAGTAATCATGCTCTCACTCAAAGCACAAGAATTCGAGATAATGTGTGGCTCTCTTTTTTTTATAATGGATTGACGAAAAGGATAAAGTTTGTCTATGTTTTTAAGTTAGCATATGAATTTTATCTCCCCCACACTTGTTTCTTTTATAGAAGTTAACAGAAAATAGAGAAACAAGTGCACAAAGAAATATTCAAAGACAAACTTTATTGATCTTCGTGCAATTACAAAGTAAATGGAAATAAAAAATGCGAGGAATTAAAAAGGAAGCCCTGAAGTAAGCGGATGATTTTTACTCGGAGTGTATGATACTCCGGCTATTTTTGCCGACTTTGCCACCCTATTGTTAAACTTGAACTCTTCAATTTCCATGTCATCGCGAGGTGGCGCAATTTTGTGCGTAAAAGTATCTAATTCCTCTATGGCCTCCCGGTAAAAGGTCCTTAAGGGCTTCATAGTTTTCTAGCAAGGAAGGTGGTGGTGCCTTGCTTTCTTCCTCGTCACTATCGTAGTCCTAGTGACTTGAGGTGTCCTAACGAACCTTTCACCGAAGGATGGCCTAATGAATCTCTCGACATGGGGTTTTGCGCATGAGTCCTTTGGCGTACCCCCGGCTTTTTGCACCCGTAGATGAAAAACGACCGCTGCAGGTAGTTGGAGGAGGTGCTAGAACTGGGCCTTTCTTTTGTGGTTTTTCCGGGTTGGACTTGTGATAACTAGGGGTTCTCGCTACACAACAAGTCATCTGCTTCGATGGGAGAGTCGACGGGGCTTGCGTTGTAGCCGGCCATAGGGTAAGTTGAGCAAGTAAGAATGAGGGAGAAGAGGTGGCTTGGTGTGGTTTTTCATGGGGAAAAGGTGTTCAATTTATAGCGTTTTTGCATCGAACCGTGACCGTGCACCACGGGTATTAGGATAGGCTCACCGAGATTAATCCATAGGAGAAGACAGAGGCACGGGGGCCGCAAATGGGGGCCGGCCGCCCCATTCGCCCGGAAACGCCGCGCCAAAGCGTGCCATGTGCACGACTTTTTCTCGCTTATCTCTATCTTATCCGTGTTCTTCCCCATGGTGGTGCACCGTGGATAAACCCCGTTTATGTGATGTTTTTCTTATTCGTGATAGAAAAGAAAAAGTAATGGCTATGTAATTTTAAATTTATTATTTATTTTTATTGTGTTTTCTATTTAATATGTTGGTAGCAATTGTTGAGTTATTTTTATATTGTTCAAAATCTACCAACATTATTTTTTTCTATATATTTATTTGGAGAAGGCTCGAGAAAAACTTTTAAACGTTTGCCATTTACCTTTGATAAATTACCCGAGTCGTCGGTGATGGTGATTGCGCCATGGGGTGCGACGTCGACGACGATGTATGGCCCTTTCCATTTACTTCAGACTTCCCTCCACCGAATAGCTTTACACGAGAGTTAAAGAGTAGTACCTTGTCTCCTTCGTGGAAAGTTTTTACATTGGATTCGGTGATCGTGCCATCTTTTTGTTCTTTCTTTGTATAGCTTGGCCTTTGTGATACGCCTTCTCCCTCCATTCCTCTAGCTCGGTTAACTATTTTTGTCTATTTTTTCGGGCTAGCTTAAGGTCCATGTTCCATGTCTTGATTGCCCGAGAGGGCTCGATGTTCGAGTTCTCTTGGCAAGTGGAAACTTTTTCGTAGACCGGTTGGAATGGTGTCATGTCAATGGGGTTTTATAAGGCATCCCTGTATGCCCGGAGTGCATCGGTAGCTTGTCTTTCCATCCCTTCCCATTGCATTGACGGTTTTCTTTTTGAATGTTTTTGATTTGCTTGTTTGATGTTTTCGCTTGCGCTTGTCCGAGGATGGTAAGGTGTGACTATATTGTGCTTAGATCCTAGCTCTCGAAGAAAGCTCGAAAGGATACGCCTATGAAGTGTGATCCTCCATCACTTATGACCATCCTTGGTGTTCCAAACCTTGGAAAAATGATCTCATGGAACATTCTTCTCCGGCATGTTTGGCATCGGCGGCCGAGGGCGGGCCCGAGCTTCGACCCATTTTTGGACACGTGAGTCGATCTGCGATGAGTATGTATTCACTATCATGGGACTTTGGGAAGGGTCCCATGAAGTCAATACCCCGCACATCGAAGACTTCTACTTGGAGATTGTAGTTGAGGGGCATTGCATTTGTTGATGTGATTCCTCCTTGAAGGCGACACTTTTGGCATCTTCGATGAATTCTCTTGTGTCTTGGTACATCGTTGGCGGAAGAATCCACACCGCCAAATCTTGGCTTGAGTGCGATGTATTCCATAATGGCCTCCGTGACGGGGCTGCATGGCATTTTTCAATGATTTGTCATTCCCTCTCAGTGTGGGTACACATCTCCTTAGCATGCCGTCGGCGCATACTCGGTATAGGTAACGGATCATCCCACGGTGGCGGCGACTCTCAACTTGCAATTTGTGCACAGATTCACCGGGTGGTACGTAACACGAAACCATGTAATTCACAATATCGCATACCATGGGGTTCACGTCCTCCACCTTGAGGAGCATGTCGTCGCGTAGGAAATCATTGATAGGTAACTCCCCGCATGTTAGTGAATTGCAAAGCGCGACAAATGATCCATAAATGGTGTTCTCTACTCCTTTCTTGTCTTTAATTTCTAAATCAAATTCTTGGAGTAAGAGAATCCATCTTATTAGTCCAGGTTTAGCGTCTTTCTTAGTGAGCAAGTATTTCAATGCCGCATGATCGGTGTAGACAATCACTTTGGATCCCACTAAGTAAGACCTAAACTTATCGATAACAAACACTACAGCCGGGAGCTCTTTTTCGGTTGTGGCGTAGTTTAGTTGAGCTCCATTTAGTGTTTTGTTGGCATAGGCAATCGCGTGATGCTTTTTATCTTTGGTTTGGCCAAGGACCGCACCAACGACGTAATCACTAGCATCACACATGATTTCAAAAGGCAGCGACCAATCTGGTGGTTGAATGATTGGTGCTGAGACGAGTGCTTCCTTAATGGTGAGAAAAGCTTTCATGCACTCATCGGTGAACTTAAAAGGCACATCCTTAGCTAGCAGGCTTGTTAACGGTCTAGAAGTTTGTGAAAAATCTTTTATGAACCGGCCTATAAAATCTGCGTGGCCTAGAAAGCTACGGATTCCTTTCACGTTCACGCGGGGGAGGTAGTTTTTCAATCACTTCAATTTTTGCTTTATCTACCTCAATCCCTCTTTTCGGACACTAGGTGTCCAAGGACAATGCCCTCTCGGACCATAAAATGGCACTTTTCCCAGTTTAGTACTGTGTCCTTCTCTTGGCATCGTTGCAAAGACTCCGATCCAAATTCTCAAGACAGTCATCAAAGGTTTTTCCATAGACGAGAAATCGTCCCATGAATACCTCCATGATTTCCTCAATCATGTCGAGAGAATATTGACATCATGCAATCGTTGGAATGATGCGGGTGCATTACACAACCCGAATGACATTCTCCTATATGCGTCGTTCCATACGGGCATGTGAAAGTTGTCTTGCTTTGATCATCGGGGTGGATGGGAATTTGGTGATAACCTGAATACCCATCGAGGAAACGTAAGAAAGAGTGTTTAAGCTAACCGCTCCAACATTTCATCAATGAAGGGGAGGAAAGTGATCTTTCTTTGTTGCCGCATTGAGTTTTCGGTAGTCAATGCACATCCTCCACCTCGTGACGACACGCCGTGGAATTAATTCATTTTAGCGTTTTCAATTACCGTCATGCCCCCTTTCTTTGGTACCACCGACAGGGGCTAACCCGGGCCGGCCGTGTGGTGCGGGATAGATTATCCCGTGAAGAAGTTTGAGGACTTCCTTCTTCATGACTTCTCTCATCTCATTATTGAGCCGGCGTTGCGGTTCGGCGTGAGGGTGATTTTTTCCGGTCAACAGGGGATGCGATGAGAGCAAATCGGAGGGCTAATCCCTTTTAAATCGTGGTAGTGAATACCCAAGACCGTCCTATGTTTTTCTAGGATTTTTGATCAATTTGGATGACTCCTCGTTGGTTAATTTGTCACCGATAATTACGGGAGCATTTTTGTCATTATTTAGGAAAACATAGCGTAAGTCCTTCGGAAGGGCTTTTAGCTCAATGGGAGGTGGTGTCGTTTCTTCTTCTTTTAGGGAGATCGATAAATTCATCTATCTCACTAATTTCTTCAATGAAGAATTTGGAGTCTTTTTCTAAGGATTCTTCAGGGAGTTTCAAAAGGTATTTTTGACACCACCTCTATGGTCGTTATGGGGACGAGGGGTTCAGCTATTGTGTTTTTGGATTTTTGTATGGGTAGCGTGAACGTGTCCCTTCCTAATTTGACATCTAACTCCCCCTGTGTTTGGTGGATCGAATAATAATTTTTCTAGGGATGACCAATTAGAATGTCGAAATCCTCAATGTCAAAAATGTGGAAGTCAAGGCTCATTCCGACACCTTCATGGTAAAGAGAAACATTATGTAAAACCCCCAACCCTTGGAGAGTCGTGCGCAAATCAGTTCTAAAAGTCTTTATTGTGGGCCAAAGCATTTCTCTTCCTCAAAATAAGTTTGGGCATAGATTTCGACATGATGTTAATGCCCACGGTTGGGTTATACAACACGGTTTCTGTTTTCTTTTTATCGTGCATTGAATGGGGAACGAGGGAGTACGAATCCGAATTTCTTCGAAGACGACTCATTCTCGTGTACCCATTCGCTACTCATGAAAGATGTTAACCCCATGATTGACTCTCGTGAGAGAGTCGGTTGCTTAAAGGTTCTCTAGGGGTGACGAACTGGTGGTCTCTTCTGGCTGTGTATTTCGGTATTTCAAATCATCAAGAAATACGTCCTCGATATACGGGAGGTCTCCCCAGAAGGGGTTCCTCCTTTGGTTCGGGTCCGGTATTTTTTTAGAGGTTCGGCCCTAAGCGACGAAACCTCGTCGGACATCGGCTCAACACGGACGGGTTCTAGAGGAGGGGTGTTTTCAAGTATTCGGTCTAAAAGGGCTTCCCCTTCCTCTGTGGTTTTGTGTGTAAACGACCCTCCGCGGCCGTGTCTAACGTAGAGGGCGGACTCTTTAGTCAAACCCGGCCCGAAATCTTGAAGCGGCACATGGTCGGGAATGGATAGTTACGGACCGGACCTCATTAAAATTGAGAATCATCCCCATGCCGCACCTAACGACTCCTTCTCCCTTGTTGGAAGCGAGTATCTCTTGACGGAGGAAGCAATTCGGGATATAGGGAAGAAAGCTTGGCAAAACCTTGCCCGCAATTCTTCCCAATCACCAGCTACCTTCCCTACGTTGTGGTCGAACCAATTGTTTCGCTCTCTCTCCTCAAGTGAGAAAGGGAATAACTTCCACCTCAACGTGTCTTGTGACATGCCTTCAATGGTGAGGCAAACACCGTTGTTGCTCAAACTCCCTCGGGTGATGGTATGGATTTTAAGTAATCATAACCCGAGAAGGATTGATCGAACCATGGCCGGAGGCGGGCGAGCTCATAACTTCGAAGCCGTGATGGGCTTCAAAGAAGTTGGGCGTTCTAAGAGCTTCGCCACTTTCGGAGCGCACAATTTTGCAATAGTTGAGTGCTCCATAATTTTTTTTTTATTTTTGTTTTAATGGCGGGGTGGAAATGGATAATGTAGGATACACGGGTAGACTAGGTTCGAAGACTATAACGACAACCGTTCCCGAAACGGCGCCGAAAATGCTTGTTGGTGTTTCTTAGCGTAAAGCGAGAATAGTCCACAAGCGCACGGAAATACCGTTGTAGCACTTCACCCTAAGTGTTCGGGGTATCGATTTCCACGAGGAACGCCGTTAAGTCGGGCCCCGATAGCTACCGGGATGAAGATGGAAAGGGTGAACTGGGTAGTGAGTTTCTACTATAGCAGATTATCCTAAAGCCAAATTGCTTCTTTTCTTATACGTTCACGTAGCCACCGGCTCTCCCCTGGTCTGCCGAAGGGTCCGCCTCCACTACCGCACAACCGGACGTGGAGGAATACTAAGGTCGAACAGTGGCTGTCACCACCTACCGCCTACCTCACTACCGTGGACTGATTGGTAAACGAGGGTGACTTGTAGTTTAGACACCACGCCTACACTACTTATCACGTACTCTAGCGTTGGCCAGAGCATCCGTCTTCATCGGGAGTCCTCTACTAGAGCATCTACCGATATGGTAAAACAACGAACCGTGAATGTATAATTAAAGTAATAATTTAAACTCAAAGATAATTATCGAAATAGAACACGGATCTCTTACTCAAACCCAGTAGGATGATCCGTAGAGGTACAAGTGCGGAGACGGGAGCCGACGGGTTCGAACTCCGTCTGCACTGAGCGAAGGGGGTTGCTACTCCTCTTCTCCACACTTCTTCCTCTCTCACTCCCTTCTACTTCTAACTTGGCTCCTTTCCTCTAGTCCAATGTGTACTAAATGTGATGAAGTGGAGTGTGTGAGAAAAAATGGTTGTGTATTGATGTGTATGATGATCAATGTGATGTTTTACAAGTGAGGAGTGCCTCTCTTTATATATAGTGGAGAGGGAGAGGAAATGGAGGGCTCTCCTTGCTTCGAGGTGTTCTTGGCGGGAACGAAAATTTTGCACCGCATGCAACCGCCGCTTGAAGATCGCTCCAAACCGCCCGAGGAGAAAGGGGGGAACGTTTGCCGAAAAAAGTTGCGCCCGGCCGCCGCGCGGTGGGCCGGCCGGCCCAAGTTTGGCCGGAGCCAGGGCTCGCGTGCCGCCTCTTGGTCCACTTTGGTCCATTGTCACGTAGGTGCGTCGGCCCGTTTACGCTTGATTTTTTGGATTGTTGGCCTTCCCTTGACAAGGCGTAGTCCTGGTTTTGTGCTTTCATTGTTGATTGGGCGTATTTGTACTAGTGTTGACCGGTAGAAACACCATGTTTTTACATAGTCAAAACCGTCAACAACGTACCCTTTTGGAAAGCCAACATACATATAAATAATGATTTCTTGTACAAATAACCTAGTTCCACATGTAGATGTCATTATTTGTATGCGAGATGTGAAACTAGAGGAAATCTAGTTGAAATAACACATTTGGTCATCATCCGGTCGACACTCCAAGTATGACCAATGGACAAATTGACATGACCATCATGATCTCCATGTTCTAGGATGCTTCCACACAAAATTTGAAGTCATTTGGCCACAAGACCTACATCGGCCGATGCATGACCATTTCATCCCGAGACATCGACATGTGGGGACACCTTCTAGAAGAGTTGGAGAAGGCCGGGGCCCAATGGACCTGCATCGGCCGACCATAGACCTTAGGCCCAAACTCTTCCAACGCGACCTTCCACGTCACTAATCCGTGGGAAAACAAAAAGAAGGCACTGATTGGTCCATCAAGGCGTCACATGGATCATAGTGGAACAAAATAGATGTCACGGCAAGTTCCGACTCAAGACACGTAAACCCGGCGATGGGGCCAACATTCCCGGCACGGGGGTGGCCCGGTCATGGACCATGGTCGGCCGACCATGGCCCATTTGGCCACCGGCGTCCCCCCACGCCTACCACATTGTCCACGTGATTATTTCATCCGGCCGTTGATTCTAAGGCGGTTTATCCAAGGCTACGAGGTGGGATCACGCGGATCGATGACATGGTCTTTGGAGTAGCCCCTACTCCACCCTCAGGGCTATAAATACCCCCTACCCCTTCACTTCCAAGACATGACCACAAGGAAGATCTCCACTCCTATGTAGTAGGCGAAGCCACCGCTCCTTTAGTGTATCGATAGAGAGAGAGAGAGAGAAGTCTTCGGGAGGAAGCCCCTGGATCTGTCGGGAATCTCCTCCAAGGTGTATCTCGAGGGTGTACTTCTTCTAGTAAGTAATATATCCTAAGTTCTTCTATAGTTCGCATATCTAGTTTAGTATAATAGCTATTCACTCGTCTTCATTGGTATATTGCTTTACTTTAAGTAATTTACTTACTTCTAGTAGAGTGCTCTAGCTTTTGATCGCAGCTAGAGTAATAAGCATAAGCGTAGGCGTGGTGTCTAGGTTATTCTTATCGGTATTTGCCGCTTCTTTGCTCGGATGGATTGTGATAGCCGGTAAGGTAGTGACAGCCCTTCCGGTCTCTCGTATAAATCACCACGAGTCTAAGCAAGTTCTAAAAAAGGTAAGGCTCCAAAGTAAAGAGTAGTTTGGTAGTGGTGATTGTTATCACCGGTTATCACCTTTGCCTCATCGATCGGTGACAAAGCCACATTTAGCTATCTAGCCTATCCGGATATCATAGCTATAGAAAACCTCTCAACTCAACTACCAAATACACACCTTGTGTCATCATAGGACGAGTCTTGATTCTTTGTTAGTTCACTTCACGTTCCTCATGGAAATCGATACCTGGAATACTCACGGTGAAAAGCTACACCCATGGCCGTGCGCTTGCGGTTTACCGTTGCCATACTTAGGTGTATCGGTCCTTTAGTGGTAACACTAAAGAACCTGTCAACAAGCTTTTCCGCGCCGTTCTTGGGGATCGGTAGGTTGTCTTAACTAGAATCGGTCGTCCAAATTATCTTTTCTTTTTCTTTCTTTTATTTAATTTTTAAACCATGGATTCAACACCTATCTTTGAATTTCACGGCTCCAACGGGCGCAAGATTGGAGCCGCCACAATCATCTAAAGCCATTTTGGCGGTTCGTTTATGAGCTTCGGCCAAGTCTCATAGCAATGGTTCGGGAGAAATCCTTTTACGGGGATGAAGATGAAAGCCCCTACACGCACTTGCGTGAATTCGAGCAATTGTGTTCCTCTGTGTCCACATCCGGGGGCATGACACGAGATACCCTTCGATGGAAACTCTTTCCGTTCTCATTAACGGGAAGAGCCAGCGATGGTATGCTCGATTCGTAGAAAGTGTAGGAGGGAATGGGAAAAAAACTTCAAAGCAAGTTTTGTCTTGCCTTTTTTCCAATTACCCGTGTCGTCAATCTTCGAATGGAGGTCCTAACATTCAAACAAATGAAGAAGGAACCTCTGGGCATAGCCCGGGCTCGTATCACCGATTTAGCATCATCCGCCCCGACCTTGGTATTTCCGACCCGGCATTATTGCAACAATTCTATTGCGGTCTTAACAAGGAATCAGCCCAACTCCTTGATAATGCTTCGAGGGGTGCATTTTTGTACCTCCCGTTAGTGAGGGAAAGCGGATGCTCGCCAAAATTTTGGAGAACACCCCCTACACTAACGTCTATGATGAAGCTCTAGAGGAGGAACCTATCCCCAAATTAGAAATAGACCCCTCGATAGCCTGAACCTACGGCCTCATCATCTCAAGAACCAGACCATCGAGCCTAAACCTAAACTACCAATAGGGGAAGACGAAACTCAATCCCCAAACTTTCTCTATGATATCGAGGATGACTTGTTTTACGATTTTGGAAACACCTCGAATCAACACAATGCGAAGAAGTCTTACGCTAGAAAAGCTTCGAACCTACACATAGCGGCTCAACTTGAGGAATGCTACCTCAAGGAGAGCGGTTCAAGAGCTTTCATCTATTATGAGCTCAGAGTGGTTTGAGGAAGCGAAAACGTCGAAGTAATTCAACTTCTTTCATTTGCCACAACCATACAATGCTCTATCAATAGAAACGACCTTAGACTCCCTCTATGATCCCGCTAGCTGGAGTGTGCATCATGTCAAAAACTTTGGTGATGTCCTCCTAGGTAACGAACCCCTATGCTCAACCAATAAATTTTAAAAACTACCATCTGGACAATTGGTTGCTAGCTGCGGGATCGCACAAAACATTGCAACCATAATCAACAAAATTTTGATCCTCTTTAACTTCTACATCTTTGATATAGAGGAATTCGACACATTGATTGGGCACCCGCTCATGAAATTCCTTGCCAAATATCATGAAGGGAGCCTAGATATCAGCCTCGGAAAAAGCATTAAGCTCTCGGTCCCATTTCTTAATTCTACAAACACCAAACTAGAGCCATATCCCGAGCTCGATCCAATGGAGGAAGTGATGGCTACAACTCTCTAGAAGCATCTCGGCCCAATCTGGAAGAGCTCGGCGAAGACTTCATTCGGGGAAGAAGTCCACCCGGAAGAACCAATAAGCCTAGAAGAGTCTCGAGCCACCACCAAAACCTCCAATCGAACTCAAACCCCTTCCCTCTACGGACTCAAATACGCTTTTCTCAATGGTGACCAGAGAGGCCCCGTAATCATTAGCGATACACTTTCTGCGGAGGAAACCTTTAAACTCCTCACCATTTTAGAAAAACATCAATGCGATCTTAGGCTACTCTCTCCGGGATCTCAAGGGAATTAGTCCGCTCTCTCGCACCCATCGCATTCCAATAGACCACTGAATTTGCACCCTCTAGGGAGCCTCAAAGAAGGCTAAATAATGCAATGAGAGAGGTAGTTAAGAAAGAGGTCTTGAAATTACTACATGCGGGCATAATCTATCCATTACCTAATAGCGAATGGGTAAGCCCGTGCAAGTAGTACCAAAGAAGGGAGGAATGACAAAGAGTCAAAAATGAGAAAAATGAACTAATTCCTCAACGAATCTATCGCACGGGATGGAGAATGTGCATAGACTACCGAAAACTCAATAAAGCCACTAAGAAAGATCACTTCCCGTTGCCATTCGTTGATGAAATGTTGGAGCGGCTTGCCAAACACTCTTTCTTTTGCTTTCTTGATGGTTATTCGGGATACCACCAAATACCTATCCATCGATGACGGTAAAACCACTTTTACATGCCCCTATGGGACATATGCATATAGACGAATGTCTTTCGGTCTATGCAATGCCCCCGCTTCCTTTCAAAGATGCATGATGTCCATATTCTCCGATATGATAGAAGAAATCATGGAAGTTTTCATGGGCGATTTTTTCGTCTATGGGAAAACCTTCAATGATTGTTTAGAAAACTGGACCGAGTCTTACAAAGATGCGAAGAAAAAACACTTAGTCTTGAATTGGGAGAAATGCCATTTCATGGTTCGGAAGGCATAGTGCTAGGGCATAGAGTGGCGTAACGTGGTATAGAGGTGGATAGAGCTAAGATAGAAGTTATAGAGCAGCTTCCACCTCCCACAAATGTCAAGGGGATTCGTAGCTTTCTTGGCCACGTTGAGTTTTTATAGACGCTTTATAAAGGATTTTTCTCAAATAGCTCGTCCATTAACAAACTTGCTTGCAAAAGATGCTCCCTTTGAATTTAATGATGAGTGCTTAGATGCCTTTTACTACCTTAAGAAAGCACTTGTCTCTGCGCCAATCATACAACCCCAGTTGGACTCTCCCTTTTGAGATAATGTGTGATGCTAGCGATTATGCCGGGGGTCTTTCTAGGTCAAACAAAGGATAAGAAACATCATGCAATCTCATATGCTAGCAAAACCTTAACGGGGCCACAATTAAACTATGCAACTCTTGAAAAAGAATTATTGGCCGTTGTTTTTGCCATTGACAAGTTTAGATCTTACTTAGTAGGAGTAAAGGTAATAATTTACACTTGACCATGCTTTGCTCTAAAATACTTGCTCACTAAGAAAGATGCTAAACCTCGTTTAATAAGATGGATCCTACTCCTCCAAGAATTTGATCTTGAAATAAAAGATAAAAAAAGGAGTAGAGAATTTCATTTGCCCGATCATTTGTCTAGAATGCATTTTAAAGGCGCACGGGATTTGCCCATCAACGACTTCCTTCGAGATGATACACTCCCTCGGGTCCACAGACTCCAACCCCCGATACGCAAATATTGTTAATTTTATGGTCACAAAGGTTATGTGCCGCCAGAAGCATAAAGAAGAAACTCATACGAGGAAAGTAGAGTGCATCTCTGGGATGAACCATACTTATATCGAAATCCGCAATGATGGAATATTAAGGAGATGTGTCCCAATGAATGAAGCAATCAAGATCATGGATAGATGTCATGGGGGGAGAGTATGGAGGCCATTATGGAGCATTCGAAACTCATGCCAAAATCGGCAAAGTGGATTTTATTGGCCAACAATGTACAAAGACACACAAGACTTTGCGAAGAAATGTGGAAGATGCCAAAGACACGGGAACATCAATACCCATGATGCAATGCTGCTCACTAACAACCTTGATTGAATTATTTGGCGTTTGGGGCATTGATTATATGGGACCATTCCCCAAATCACAAGGGTATGAGCACATCTTAGTGGCGGTGGATTATGTATCCAAATGGGTAGAGGCACTACCACTGTCGAAAAGCAGTCTTTGCCGGCTCAAGGAAGATGTTCTATGAAATCATTTTCCCAAGGTTTGGCACTCCAAGAATGGTGATAAGTGACGGAGGAACTCACTTCACCGATAGAGGGTTCCGCAACTTTTTGAAGCAACAAGGTATAAAGCACAATGTAGCGACTCCCTACCATCCACAAACAAGCGGCCAAGCAGAAACTTCCAATAAACAGATCAAGAACATCCTGCAAAAGACAGTGAACGAGATGGGTACAGCATGGAAGAGCAAGTTACCTGATGCACTTTGGGCATATAGGACCGCGTACAAGACACCAATTGGTATGACCCCATACCAACTTGTATACGGAAAGACTTGCCACTTGCCCGTTGAGTTGGAATTCGAGCCCATTTGGCCATCAAAAGGTGGAATATGGATCTACGGGCCGAGGGATGAATAGAAAAATGCAAATCTCGAGTTAGAAGAATGGAGGAAAGAGCATATCACAACGCCCGAGAATATACAAGGAAAGAACCAAAAGGTGGCATGACAAAAGGATCAAGCAAAAGGAGTTTACACCCGGCGACAAAGGTCCTTTTGTTCAACTCAAGAGGTTCAAGCTATTCGGGCATGGGAAGCTCGGGAGCAAATGGGAAGGACCATACCTTGTCGTCAATGCCTCAACTCATGGAGCCATCACACTTCGGGACGACGACGGGGAAAATCTTTAAGGTAAATGGTCAATGTCTTAAAATCTTTCATGAGCATTCTTTACCTGAACCAGAAGTAGACATGATAGACCTTATGCCTGCACTTTTTTACGATCTGCTTTAAATAAACTTGTCAATTTTGTACATAATAATAATTCAAAAAAAATTATTATATATGTAGATAATACCCTTTCATGATCCTAACTTTCACTACACTGTTTTGAGCCATTTTTACCAATTTTAGCACATCGGCCGACCTGGTGTTTGGGTCTTCTGGACCCAAGCGCTAGGGGAATGTGCATCTAAGAGCCCCTAAAAAGACGCCCCAATTATCCGGATCGACTTCGTTGGGTTAGGCCCGCATCGGCCGATGCGTGACCATGAGCCCCTTGGGCCTACGAATAGGTGGAACATCCTTTAGAAACCTTCTAGAAAGCAACTAGAACGTTGGGAAGGCCTAGCTCTAAAATTAGTGCATCGGCCGATGCGGTGCATTTGCCTCAAAACGATCACTTAACGTTAACTTTCATCCTTATCTCGGTTAGAGGGAGCGTCTCACCTCGGTTTGAACCGGGAGACGTTGGAACCCATTTCTATTTAAACTCCTCTTCCTCCCTCTGTACTCCTACACTTCCTTCTTCCATTCCTGCCATTTAAGACTCCTTGCATTCACATTCAACCATCCATGGCCCCAACCAAGAACACCGATAAAGGAAAAGATCCCAATGGCACCCCAATCCGACAATCCCTTTCGCCTACCCTTGGTAGATCCCATCTCGAGGCACGACCATAGTGAGAGATCACTCCAAAGAAGGTCCTAGTGATCGATGGCGGTAGAAGTCATTGAGGCGACTCCGATCGCCGTTACGCCACCACCAGTGTTCACCGACACCCGAGAGATGTGTCGTGGATTTGACCCTTGGTCGGCCGATGCGTACCATGACGCCGGTCGCACGGGGGTGTCCCCGAACTCTCACCACGTCGTGGGGTGTCCAAGCCACGTCCGACGACTCCAAGGCGGCCAACAATGGGCCAACTTGCACCTCGGGTACCGCCATCCACCTCTCGGGACTGCACACCCCACCAGGAAGCATCCCAAGCCTCTCCTTGTCCTACACGCCGTCTACTCCAACAAATCGGCATGTAGTGGCAATAGGAGTGGGGCGAGGGAAGGTGGTGCAGCCACCGCTCACATCTGAGGAGCGGAATGCAGCACCCTCCTTTGGCTCCGTCAAGGCGGTCCGGGCGGACAAGCGACCCACCATCTATCAACGGTCCACCAGGGCAATTCGAAGATGAAGATCAGAAAGAAGAAGTAGATCGTCTCCTAGGCGTCGTGGCATCACTTAGGGAGAAGAATAGAAAATTAGAAGAGAAGGTTGCTGAGATTCATATGGGCCATTGGGAGTTAGAGGATAAGTGTCGCACTTTGCGCATCGGCATGTGTGCGAAAACTTAAGCGTCTTGCTAACTTGCCGTCGGCCATGAGGAGGCATTAGAGCCACCTTCTCCATAAATCTCCCATAATCAAATAAGTTAGGCACTAGGATAGGTTTCCCTTTTTTCACATATTGGCTTGATTAAATTTTCCCTTTTTTGTAAATGTGCCTAAAGAAAAAGAAGAATTAATGAAGAATTTTTTGTTACTGCGGTGTTTTCCCACCGGCGGGACACACACTTGACGTTTACGTATTGATGTGTCACGGGATCGCGAAAGCCAGTGTGGGGGAGCATCGACCGGCGTGCCAAGTTAAGGATCTAAATACTTTAATCTGTCCGCGATCACCTTCACACCAAGATCATCCAGGGAAAAATTTCAGCTGAACGGCCACAAAAGTGACATCGGCCGATGCAACAACTTTTCAAAATAAGAAAAACGGTCGGTAGAAAATAGATCCATCGGATGAGAGGAGGAGAACCACGGTGGCCGATTTGCCGGGAGCTCAAAAGTGGCATCGGCCGATGCCACCTTGGACCCCTAGACCCACTGTCGGCATCCGGGACATCCACCACGGTTTGATATATTTCTCCTCTCTGTTTTTATATTTATTTCGTATTTAATTAGTTACTTTTCTAAGTTATGAATAAAATAAAGCTAGAAGAAACACCTGAAAAAAAATAAAACTTTAATGAAGTAACATTTACATGACATTTTGAAGATAGAACTTATCATAAGATTTATTTCTTGAGCAAACTTATGTTTGTGGGAAGAACATATTATTAGAAAAAATATCATATTGACTAAGGTATTGTGACTTGTGATATAGTTCAAGCTTATGCATCATCCTCTTTCATTTAAAGTGCTTGGAGATTTGTTTTTTAATAAAATGTCATAAAAACCATAGTATCACATACTCCTCAATGATGAAATACCTATCAAAGCCATATACATTACTCTTACATATTCAAAGCTCATTTAAGCTACTTGCAAGTTGTATTGAGTTGTGGCAAACCTAGTGACCCTTGTTGAGAATCATATCATGCTCCCAAGATCAAGATCACATACACTCCATATCAATATCTTTGCTTCTACACGAGAAATACGCACCACATGCTTTTTCCCCAGTCCCACCATTAAAGTTGCTCTATGATTTAAATGTGATCTCTCTTTACATAAATAGATGATCAAAAGAGACATGAGCTATGCAAAAATATTTAAAGAGAGGAAATAATGGACACAAGTCCGAGGGTGAGTAGAACCCACCTCTTCAAAAAAAAAAAAAAAAAAGGTATATATATTTATGATAGCTATGTCTCAAATATAATAAAGTAGAAGGAGAGATCATATGTAAAAACGGAGCAAAACAAAATCATCCACACACACACATGCACATTCTTGATCTAAGAGCATGATGTTGTTCTCCTAGGATCCTAGTTTTGACTGTACAAAATATGCAATGCAAAGTAAGCAAACATGTTTATCCCCACCTTAGCTCCACATAGACCTTTGTAGTAAAAGGATGAAACACAAAGGGCATTTTTTACGCTATGCCTTGGTGAGGATCTATACACCATTGAGTGACTTGAGAGTACCCAATTGAGGAGTATAAGTGATCTATGTGATCTTATTTTTCAATGTATATTAAAAAAAACTCCAAGTACTAAGATGTGAATAAGGAAGATGATTAGCTTTGAACTGTTCCATTTCCCAATTCCTCAAGGATTTATGCTAGACACAGACCACATATCCCACTCACATAAGAAATGTTCAGAAATAATTTTTATGAGAGTTCAATATCTCAGTGTTATGACTATGTTTACTTTAACCTCCTTCCTTTGCTTGAGGACAAGCAAAGATGTAAGTGTGGGGGATCTTGTTGACGGTAGAAACACCATGTTTTTACATAGTCAAAACCCGTCAACAACGTACCCTTTTTGGAAGCCAACATACATATAAATAATGATTTCTTGTACAAATAACCTAGTTCCACATGTAGATGTCATTATTTGTATGCAGATGTGAAACTGGAGGAAATCTGGCTGAAATAACACATTTGGTCATCATCCAGTCGACACTCCAAGTATGACCATCATGATCTCCATGTTCTAGGATGCTTCCACACACAAAATTTGAAGTCATTTGGCCACAAGACCTACATCGGCCGATGCATGACTATTTCATCTGAGACATCGACATGTGGGGACACCTTCTAGAAGAGTTGGAGAAGGCCGGGGCCCAATGGACCTGCATCGGCCGACCATAGACCTTAGGCCCAAACTCTTCCAACCACGACCTTCCACGTCACTAATCCGTGGGAAAACAAAAAGAAGGCACGATTGGTCCATCAAGGCGTCACATGGATCATAGTGGTACAAAGCGGATGTCACGGCAAGTTCGGGACTCAAGACCGCCCGGCGGGGGGCCAACATTCCCGGCACCGGGGGGTGGCCCGCGAGTCATGGACCATGGTCGGCCGACCATGGCCCATTTGGCCACCGACGCCCCCCCACGCCTACCACATTGTCCACGTGATTATTTCATCCGGTAGTTGATTCTAAGGCGGTTTATCCAAGGGCTACGAGGTGGGATCACGCGGATCGATGACATGGCGCCGGAGGTAGCCCCTACTCCACCCTGGGGCTATAAATACCCCCTACCCCTTCACTTCAAGACATGGCCACAAGGAAGATCTCCACTCCTATGTAGTAGGCGAAGCCACTGCTCCTTTAGTGTATCAATAGAGAGTGAGAGAGAGAGAAGTCTTCGGGAGGAAGCCCCTTGATCTGTCGGGAATCTCCTCCAAGGTGTATCTCGAGGGTGTACTTCTTCTAGTAAGTAATATATCCTAAGTTCTTCTATAGTTCGCATATCTGGTTTAGTATAATAGCTATTCACTCGTCTTCATTGGTATATTGCTTTACTTTAAGTAATTTACTTACTTCTAGTAGAGTGCTTTGTAGCTTTTGATCGCGATTAGAGTAATAAGCATAAGCGTGACGTGGTGTCTAGGTTATTCTTATCGGTATTTGCCGCTTCTTTGCTCGGATGGATTGTGATAGCCGGTAAGGTAGTGACGGCCCTTACGGTCTCTGTATAAATCACCACGAGTCTAAGCAAGTTCTAAAAGGTAAGGCTCCATAAAAAGAGTAGTTTGGTAGTGGTGATTGTTATCACCCGGTTATCACCTCTTGCCTCCGTGATCGGTGGCACAAAGCCACGTTTAGCTATCTAGCCTATCCGGATATCATAGCTATAGAAAACCTCTCAACTCAACTACCAAATACACACCTTGTGTCATCATAGGGCGAGTCTTGATTCTTTGTTAGTTCACTTCACGTTCCTCGTGGAAATCGATACAGGAATACTCACGGTGAAAAGCTACAATCGCGCGGCGCTTGCGGTTTTCTGGTTGCCATACTTAGGTGTATCGGTCCTTTAGTGGTAACACTAAAGAACTGTCAACAACTAGTTTCCACTTTTGTTCTGCAAAATATGTTTTCAACCAATACAAGTGGAACTAGGTTAGAAATAAATGCATATGCACCATGAGATTGTTTATTTTCCTTGGAATGAACCTGAGTTGGCGGTGTTAAATGCTCGATAATGACCGCCAACACCGCGCCATCCCAGCTCATAGCGGCCAAGCGAAGCACCCTCCAAAACCAAAGCAGAGCAGCTAGCCTCCACGCAAGCAAGCAATGAGCCTCCGATGCAGCAGGCGCGAGAGCAGGAGCGTGGAAGCAGGATGAAAGCACAAACCCTAACCCCTACCTACCGTACATATTTATAGGCCACGGGTTGGGGGAAGGGGGGCGGCCGGCGGCGAGTCTAGCTGACCTCCCGAAAATCACGGCCCGGATCCCAAAAACACGAGGAACCCTTCGATCCACTACATCCGAGGAGGAAACCGACGGCATCTGTACACTCCAAACAAACACAACCCCCTCTCATTCGCCCCGTTCACAACCAGCCAACGGCGTGCCAAGGCCCGAGCACGCCGTGTCTCACAAGAACCGAGGCACGACACAAAAACGACCCCACCCCCGGCCTCCAGCAGCAAACGCCGAAAAGGCCAAGGCCCACCACCGAGGCCCACGAGCGGCCGGGGACGTCGGCAAGGGCCACGGGGTAGCAAACCCGCCACCCCCACGGGACCCCTCGAAAGATGTTTTTACGCTCTGGCCCCCTTGGAGGGAACCAGACCTTCGAGGGGCTGGCATTGGGGGAGGGCGACCCTCGCCCGGCCCCCTCCGGCCCGCGAGCCCTCACTAGGGGCCAAGGCGGATTCTTTCCTTAACCGGCGTTCATCAAGTCTGGCTGGTCCCATCGGCGGAGGCCCCTTCGCGGATTCGAGTCACCAAGCTTGACCCTCGCGGTGATGGGACGGCCGCCGGGAGGAGGCGGACAGAAGGCGGCTAAGGAAGAACCGGCGGAGGGGCCCTCGGCTTTGCCCCTTCGGCAGACAAAATAAAACCAGCGCCAACGTGGGAAAACCCTACGGTTCCCGGCGTGAAAAAGGATCGGATGTGCGCCACGTGTTAGCCCCCACTGTCGAACGACTACTAGTCTACCCCCCTGAAAGGCCCACCTAAAGCATGTGAACCCCTACCGCCATGTACCGAATTGTAAATCAGCCCCTCGACTCCTAGAATTCCTATAAATACGAAAGTACGGGCTCAAGGAAGGGGCTCGGTTGGTGGCAAATTTAATTGTCATTTACTCATTTTCCTCACCACCTATGTCTCACCCCTCGCAAGTCTTTACTCCCGCCAGGGACTCGACCGCCCTCCGAACGCTCCGACCTCCGGCAAACCCAGCGATGGTTGGGCCGCTCGGAGGCCGCTCTACGTCCCATCCGCTCCGCTCTGTCTCACCCTGTGGGAAACCCTCGCCCCCTCTCCCGCCTCCTCCGGAAGCGAAGGTCAAGGGGGCAGGTGCGATCCCCACATACCCCTGTACTAGACTCACGGTTATTCATAAATACATTGTGGGTTATCATCATCACTATGCTAGACTTTACACAAACCTGCCTTCCTTTGGGAAAATATAAATGAACGATACCCGAATACTCCCGGGGTGAAATGCTATGAAGATAGATCCGTGCGCTTACAGATTGACTCACGCAACAATTAAATCCATCTATCACTGGCATTTCTTGACGTTGTCACTAAGGATATTATTTATCTTTAGAGATGACGCTAAGAAATGCCAACACTCTCTTCACCAAAAAGATTGGCAAGGATTTGTCCATCTTGCAAATATATATGGATGATATCATATTTGGATCAACAAATCAAGACTATTGTGAAGAGTTTGGTATAATGATGGCAAGTGAGTTTGAAATGTCTATGCTTGGAGAACTCACATACTTCCTTGGACTTCAAATCAAACAAATGAAGAATGGCACATTCATAAGTCAAGGCAAGTACATTAGAGACATGATCAAAAAGTTTGGCATGGAAGATGCAAAGGGCATTACTACTCCAATGGGTACTAGTGGATCTTTGGATAGTGATGAAAGTGGCAATATAGTAGATCAAAGGCTATTTCAGTCAATGATTGGAAGCTTACTCTATGTGACCGCATCAAGGCCGGATGTCATGTTTAGTGTATGCATGTGTGCAAGATTTCAAGCCTGAAATCTCATGTTTGGTTTTGACAATTGATGACACCCTATTATGCTAATCCTCTACTCTAAGTGTGCTTATGAGATAGGATAGCATAGATGATGTGGAGCTATGTGATCATGGACATGGAAGATGATGATGGACATGATGGATCATCGAGCTTCGGTTGGCGGAAAGACAAAGACCGGAGATCAAGGCAAAGGTATATCCCGATAGGGTTTTTGCTTTCGGTGATCAAGACACTTTAGAGAGTGATCACACCTTGGATAGATAGCCGTCAAGAGGGGAATCCACGGCTAATCTGCATTAGAAGTGCCTCTAGATTCATGTTGACTTGCATATGCATTTTAGAATCGAGCACTAACCGCTCTTGTCAAACATTTTCAAAATGCTAACACCGTGCTATGGAATCACACTTCGACGTGTTGGCAACTTGGACAAGTGACAAAACTTGGTTTTGGAAGAAAGGCGATGTCGAGCGATGAATTTCCGCATGAAATGACGGCGGCGGCGTGGGACACGGGGCGCTGGCGCTGGCCCGGCGTGTGGCGTTGGCGCGAAGCGGCGACCTGAGGAGGCGGGCAAAGGCGATGCGTCGTCGCCACTCCACGGCGGCGTGTCGTGCCCAATGGCCTCGGCGTCGGCGCCCCACGCAGCGGCTGGGCGTGGCGGAATCGGCATCGGCTGACCCACGCTGGCCGTCCGGCGGCCGCTGGCGCCTACTGAGAGGCTCTGGCGGGCGGCTTCGCGCCCGACGCCGTGCTGGCGTGTCCGGCGCTAGAGCCCGGCGCCCCAATAGTCGGCTGGCCGCAGCCTTGTAGTGAGCGCGCTGGCACGCCGGGCGCGACCCGAGCTGCGTCTGTTGGCGTTTCTTAATGTATCGCGAGAAGAATCCATAGCGTCTGGAATTGTCGTTGTCGCTTTCACCCGAAATATTCTAGGTATCGTATTTTCCACCGGGACGATTGCGCACTAATCTCTGAATAGAGTTGCCCAAGGATAACTATGGGTGGTGAGGTATCTTTATGGGCTTAGGTTTTTCGAAGCAGGGATTACTTAGGTTGTTATCTCCTTACTTCGGGCACCGGCCCACGCCCAAAGGATAGTGTCCGGCAATTGCACTGCGTCACACCCGAACGTAGGGGATTACAAAGGACGGACAAGGCTGTCACGACCCAGCCGCCTACCCCCTCAACCGTGGGATGTGCCACAAGAGATAGGTGAACGCTAGTCCAAACACCACGTTTGCACTACCGTCCACAACTCTTGATGTCGATCAGGTTCCCCGGTCAAGAGGTGTTGACGGTCACCAACGACATATTTTTCCCGTCAACTTACTACCATAAAGGGAGTAAAACTATACCTTTTTATACTCATATACATTTACAACTAATATATTTCCACTTGTAGTGTCCGAATTATTATTATGCAGATTGATACAAGAAACAAGTGGAAAATGCACCAAAAAGGCGCCTCCACGGAAAGCGCATTCTGAAGAACATCAAGCCCAAGGGAGAAACGGACAAAACATGCAAAACTGGGCCAAGCAAACACCGCCATACAACTTTTCAGGCCCAACAACGCCACCCTGCCGAAGCCCAAATTTTGCCGGACCCAGGGGGGTGCGCGCGCACCCTAAGGTGCGGCCGCACCCTCCCCGAGGCGGCTCGGGCCCAGCCTCGGGGAGGCGGTTCATTACCTTCCAAAATGGGCACTACCGACGTTGGATGGTCGGTTTGGCAGATTTAGAAGGTATTCCTAGGTCGGTTTTGCTCCTTCCATGTGGGGATGGCCATCTTCCAAAGAGCCCCCTCTCCTCTACCTATAAAAGGAGGCTCTCTCCCCCTCATTCAACACACACATAGACATGGTGTTTGGGCTAGCGGTTTTCTACCTTTTGCGGTTCATCCCATGGTTGAGGGGGTAGGTGGCTTGGTCGTGACAAGCCTTGTCTGTCCCTTTGAAATCCCCACGTTAGGGCAGTGTCGTCAGAGCTAATTGCCTGGACACTACACGGATGGGCGTGGGCGGTGCCCAAAGTGAACAAGTAGCTCGAGGAGGCGGCTAACCATAGACACTAAAGGTGTAGGGATCCTTCTCGCTAATCCTCCCCATCTTTGGTCTGTGAGTGTCCTTGGGCGAACTAGTTAGGAGAAAGTACATCCGTTCCCTGTGGAAAATACGATACCTGAATATTTTCGGGTGAAAGCTACAACGACAATTCCGTGCGCTTGCGGATTTATCCGTGTGCGTTAAGAAACGTCAACAAGCTTTAAAGGCGCCGTTCTTGGGAACGGTTGCTATTATCTTCGAACTTAGTGAGTCCTCGTAACTATCCTAAAAAAATTCAAAATAGTTATTTATTTTCTTTTTTTTTCCAAAATGAAGCCCACACCTTTTGAAAATCCTTACGCTTCAACGGAGGAGTTCACAGAGCCACAATCTTTTTCAAAACCAAAACTTTCATCTGGCTATGAACTCCATCCATATTTAAAATCCATTGTTCGAGGCCGAGACCCTTTCTCCGGCTACCACACTAAAAACCCATGTGGCCACCTACAAGATTTCGAGGAGATATGTGCATGCCTAAGCATTCCTGGCATGACACAAGAAACTCTCATGTGGACGTTGTTTCCGTTCTCCCTCAACGGGAGAGCAGAACAATGGTACACAAATGTCGTAGGAAGTTTGAATGGGGATTGGGAAGAACTCAAAGACAATTTTTGTCTAGCATTTTCCCCATCAACACCCTACCAAGGACAATCCTCGATTTTGAGCGGGATGAGAAGGAGTCTATAGGTGCGGCTGGGCGGGTTTACAATGTTAATACATTCTAGCCCGGACTTGTCATTACCCGATAGTGTGCTTTTGCATATCTTTCGTTCGGGTCTTGACATAGACGCTGCCCTATGCCTTGACATGACCGCCGGAGGGTCGTTTTCACGTAAACCTACAACGGAACAGAGGAAAATCCTAGATCACATCCTAGAGAAGCATGCCTCTCCCGTTGTAGAACCTACTCCCCTCCATGACAAGGGCATGTCAAGTTTTGAGGGAGCCCTCATCGGTCGAACCATACCACGTACCAACAATAGAACCCATTTGTTGAGCCCTCACCCAACCACGAACAGAAGGAAGGGATGCTTTATCCTTCGGAGTTCCCGATCAAATTCGAGGATCATGGGAGAACCTTGAACCTTCTATGGCACGAATGGAGCAAATGGAGCCACGGCTCCGGCTAAGGAATCTTCCTCTAACATGAAACCTTCAAAAGAATGGTTAATGGAGGTGAAACGTTCTTCCGAAGCAATTGATTCTTTCACTTTCCACGACCATACCTTGTTCATTACGAGGCAATTCCTTAGATGCCCTACACAACCCAACAAAATTAGGCGAATATCATGTCACAATATCTTGTGGAAACCCTTTTGGGTAATATGTCGCTAGCCTCGTAGATAGACTCTTCAAGGGTCAATTCGGACTCATCTTTACATGTTGTGGTATTGCTAGGGCCGTGCCAATGAAAATTCATGGAATCGAGGTTCACTTAGACTTCTATATCTATCCCATCCTTGACTTTGATCTTCTCATAGGCTACCCTCTCGAAAAACTTTATCACGAAAAACCCAATAGAGGAAAGCGATGATGAGAAGTTGGGAAAGAATGCTTGTACCTCTCACCTAGAAATCCCAAAGGTGAAGCATATTCCCAACCAAAACCCGTTCGAGGGGACGACATTCATAACTCCATTCGATTCACCTAAGTTGCTTTTTGCATCCTAGTGAAACGAAACACCTGTCGCCTTCACTCGACGCAAGGCATGTCCCTCTGGCCATCAAAACGTTGTTCTTGACAAAGATCGAGATTCAACGTTCGTCCTTCATGACATATCTTGTGAGGATAAAAACTCATGTGCCATGGACATGCATGAAGCACCAACTCTAGAGACCAATGTAGAAACGCTAAAGGGCATGAGAAGTTTTCTTTTAAGATCCCCCATGTTTTATGCTCAACTTTTGGGATCTCTAGAGTTGTCTTGCTTCTCACCACGTGCCCTCGCGAGGACCCCAACCTTCTCTTAATCCTCGTTCATAAACTTTTCAAGAGGATGGTTGTGGATGTCTTCGTGTATCACAAGTTTTGCCGATATCACGGTGGGCACGATGGTACTAACCTTGCGGCTTAAGCTTAAACGCCAACTTTTTAGTGGTGAATGCGGAACTTCACCACCTTTCATAGCTGCAAGAAGAAATTCCCAAGGTCAAGCTTACGACCATAAACAAAGCCTTCACGGGAGATAACCCGGATCGTTAAAAAAAAAAAGATGAATAATTATCTCTTATGTTATCATAAAAAAAAAAGAACAAAAGTTTTTCTTTTCTCTTTTAATAAAAAGCAAGAGCATGTTATCAAGTTAGTATGCACCTTCGGTATTCTTGTCGCTAACCATTTCGGTGGAGATCGATTAAGAAGATCAAAAGAGGCATGCGATGCTTGAAAGCATGGGGCCGACATCGGCAAAAATAATAATAAAAAAAAATTGATGCCCATGGATGGTGGAACACACTCAAAAGGAGACCGGACTTTGCACACTTGACTTTTGCACAAAAGTCCAAGTGTGGGGGGGAAGATGGTGAAAACCTCAAGTTCCATCTACCAAGGTGTCGTATAAAAAAAATGATGGTAAAAAAAATGATGTCACCCCTGCCTTTGAAAAAAAAAAAGAAATAAAAAGAATTATATAAAAAAAAAAGAAAAAGGATTGAAAAAAAGAGTGTTATCAAAAAAAATATATATATATACATATATATATATATAAAAAACAATAAGAGAAGAGAGGAGGAGCGGGTTGGCCCCGCATGGTCAAGACACATACCAAAGTGCTGCTGACTCCACCCATCATTGCTTCCACGAGCAAGAAGGGTTTATCTCTCATCCCTTGCTGCTACCATCAAGACCCATGGCCCGTACACACAAATTTGTCATTGTGTGGCCTAGTCTTATGGTACACCTGGACAAAGCCATCATGCAACCCGCAGCAACAACTTCGATGCTTCATCCGTGAGATGCCGCCGGTAAGTATACCTGTGTATGCAAAGGAAAATAAATATTCACCAACTCAGTCACTCACTTTTGTCTCCATGAAAACAAAACTTCATGCTTCCTTTGTTATGTCATATGCTTGAAGTTTGGGTGTATTCACATGTGATCACATGAGTTGCATCCATAGATCTTTTGAATTGAGCATGGTGCTTAGGTTAAAAAAGATCTCCTTTAATCAAATTTCGACATGGTGTTAGATTTTGGTTAATGAACTTAGAGCTTTGTTGTCATGATCTATGGGAGTATTTTATGTTGGAGACGAATCAAGGCTATGCTTACACTGCCTCTTTTATGAGCCTTGCTTGAGTCATGATGAGGTGAACAACTAAAAATAAAATAAAATAAAATAAAATAAAAATAAAGTTCTCATAATAAAAGCTCCACGGTATTCTTGCCGATAGAGCCATGTTGTTGTTTTTGTTTTGTTTTCTTTGTTTAAAATAAACAGGTACAAGAATAAGTGTGGGGAGATCTCTCAAGCATATAAGCACACCCATCCGGGATCTCCCCAACACAATGCACAATCATCGAAAGCAATTCATGGTGGAGAAGGACGGACGAGCGACTACCATGAACTCCTTCCTCTTCAAACGATGGTTTGTGCAACTCTCACTCTCACGTCTCACAATAATAAAAAAGGGAGAGAAGAGAAGGAAAAAATGAAAGAAAGAGGAGATAAACCTTTCAACCCCAAGTTCCTTGTCCTGTTTTTGTGATGACATCAAAAGACAAGCTTGGGGGAGCCTCCCAACCACACGACCAATCACAACTCAAATCATTATGCCGCACAAGCTAGCACAACCATGAAAGGTAAGTAAAGAGCTAGCTTGGGGGAGGACTCCAACAAAGGTAACGTGTATCTCACATTTTGAATATATTCCCTATCTTATAAAATGATGAGTTATGCTAAAAAAAAGAGAAAAAAAAAAAAAGAATTCATTCCTATACATATGAGCTATGAAAATGTCTAGATTTATTCCCCTCGTTGAAATGATGAATAGTTGCTCGAGTCTTATGATTTGCCTCAATGCCTAGTTTATAATTCGAATTTCTCTAAAGTTTGGGTTTAGTGGCTAAGTCTAAAAACTTGTCCCTAAAAAACCCGATTCATGTGGGTTGCATAAGCTCTATCTAGTCTAAGTTGTTGCCAAGTATGATATGGTACAAATAGATTTGCTATGATTTCGTCCAAAAAGAGAAACTTGACATCCCGAATCTAATTTGAAAGGAGAAAAGATATGGGCTATGCTAAAAAAAAAAGAAAGAAAAAAAGAGATGAAAATGGACATGTGTCCGAGGGCTAGTAGAGCCCATATCTCCAAAAAAAAAAAAAGAAAAAAAAAAAAAAAAAAAAAAGAGAGGAAATAAAAGACAAAAGTCTAGGGCGAAATCGAGCCCACCTCTCCAAAAAAAAAAATATATATAATAATAATAATAAAGCCCATACTTTCTCGAAAAAAAAAACCAATATAATCTAAATAAATAAATCCCGGATAAAAAGTTGATCAGAAAGGATGAATGATAAGTATTTTACATTATAACCGGTTCTATCCGGCAACCGCCAAGACTTTGAGAAAAAAGCTAAAAAGCCCCGCTACGATGAAAGGTAATAAAGGGCGGGAAAAGATGTGCCATTTTATTCAAACTCTAGTAGAAAATCTTATTATAACCCTGGCACTTGTGAAACGTAATCGGCATAGTAGCAACTCGATCAACAACCAAGTACTTATCTTTTTGCTCGAGGACGCGGTAGGGTAAGCTTAAGGGGAGTTTGTTGACTGTCACCAACGACATATTTTCCGTCAAACTTACTACCATAAAGGGAGTAAAACTATACCTTTTTTATACTCATATACATTTACAACTAATATATTTCCACTTGTAGTGTCCGGTCTATTATTATGTAGATTTATACAAGAAACAAGTGGAAAATGCACCAAAAAGGCGCCTCCCTGAAAGCGCATTCTGAAGAACATCAAGCCCAAGGGAGAAACGGACAAAACACGCAAAAAACTGGCTGAGCAAACACCACCATACAACTTTTCGTGCCCAACAACGCCACCCCGCCGGGGTCCAATTTTGCTGACCCGGGGTGTGCTTGTAGCGCACTCCTGTGCGGCCAAGCATCTTTCCCCGAGGCGGCTCGGGCCCAACTTCGGGGGCGGTTCATTACCTTCCAAAACGGGCACTACCGACGTTAGATGGTCGGTTTGGCGATTTAGAAGGTATTCCTAGGTCGGTTTTGCTCCTTCCATGTGGGATGGCCATCTTCCAAAGAGCCCCCTCTCCTCTACCTATAAAAGGAGGCTCTCTCCCCCTCATTCAACACACACATTATTCCAAGGAAGAGTCTCTCCCTCTCCTCTAAGAGAGCTCTCCCCTCTACTCTACCCCTTCACTCCAATGGGCTTAGGCCCTCATTAGTAGTAGAGAGATCGGGGAGGAGGAGAGATGTGAAGGGGTGAGGAGCGGGAAGCGCCGGACTTGTCGGTGTCTCCCCAACCTTGTACCTCGGTGGATTCGGACTTGGCTCCTTAACGGGATCTTGGCTAAGTAAGCTTCCACGCTTCGATAATCTTTATTGTCTTTTGTTTATCCACGATTTATCTACTTGTTTGCGGGATCGGTAGTCGTTCCTTTCGGGGCGGAACTCTAGTGGTGGAACCCTTTGACCGGGGAACCTCGGCAAACACTAGAGTGATAATCACTAGCATAGACATGGTGTTTGGGCTAGCGGTTTTCTACCTTTTGGCGGTTCATCCCATGGTTGAGGGGGTAGGTGGCTTTGGTCGTGACAAGCCTTGTTCATCCCTTGAAATCCCCCACGCTCGGGTCGTGGTCGTAGAGCTAATTGCCGGACACTACGGATGGGCGTGGGCCGGTGCCCAAAGTGAACAAGTAGCTCGAGATCAAGCAACCATAGACACTAAAGGTGTAGGGATCCTTCTCGCTAATCCTCCCCATCTTTGGCTGTGTGGAGTGTCCTTGGGGCGAACTAGTTAGGAGAAAATACATCCGTTCCCTCGTGGAAAATACGATACCCTGAATATTTCGGTGAAAGCTACAACGACAATTCCGGCGCTTTGGATTTATCTCGTGGTGCGTTAAGAAACGTCAACAAGAGGTTCCTCCACCAAGAGTTACGACACGAAGGTACGACTATCAATCCCGTAAGTTTATAATAGCTAAGATAATATACTTGAAGAACAATAAGCCGAAAGATGAACACAAGCTTTCTTACCAAAGTGTAAGTAAGTTGTAGAGGTATAAGCGTGGCGGGTGCCGGATAAGTCCGCACTCCGCCACCCGAGATCTCGCAATGCACCGGGGTACACTGACTCCATGGAGAAGAGGCCAAGCCCTCTTCTAGCCTTCCCTCTCTCACTCTCCATTAGAACTAAGAAGAGGAAGAAGAATAAGAGTGGAGCTTCTTCCTCTCTACTACATTGTGGCCCTCCTTGTGTTGTATGTGGAATTGGTGTGTGTTGAGAGAGAGAGAGGAGAGGCCTATTTATACAAGTGAGAGAGGGGGCTAAGTGCTAAACTACCACCAAACCGACCTCTCGAGGCCTACGTGACCGAATCGGGCCACGCCACACCGCACCGCCCTCCTTGGTATTGAATGAACCGCCACGCCAAACCCGTGCCTAAACCGCCTCGGGATGGGTGCGCGCCGCATCTGCCTAGGCTCGGCTTCGGGGCCTTTGCGCGCTAGCGTGTGTGGGCCTAAAAAGTCATGTGCTGGTGTTTGCTCGGTCCAGTTGTGTCATTTTGGTCCGTTTCTCCCTTGGGCTTGTTTATCTTCAGGAATGCGCTTTCCAGGGAGGCGCCTTTTGGTATTATTTCCACCTGTATTTATATAGTTTCTGCAAAATAATGTTTTGGACACTACAAGTGGAATTATATCAATAATAAATGTATATGTGTGTAGTAAGGTATAGTTTCACCCCTTTATTGGTAGAATGTTGGCGTTAAAAATACGCCGTTCGTGGACCGGGCAACAAACTCCCCAAGCTTACTCTTTGCACGTCCTCGGGCAAAGATAAGTACTTGGTTGTTGATCGAGTGGCTTCCATGCCGATTATGTTTCAAATGTGCCATGTTTATAACAAAAAATTTTCTCCTAGAATTTGAATAAAATGGCATGTTTACCCACCTTTTATTACCTTTAAATGCTTGTGGGGCTTTTTGAGCTGTTTCAATCTTGGGTGGTTGCTAGATAGAAATGTGATCGATGAACTTGCTTATCTTTCACTCTTTTAAGTGATTTGTCAATCCGGAGGTTTTGAAATATTTTTGCAAAGAATATAGTTCCTCAAATGATCTCTCAATCGCTCACTATTTGTATGTGGTTGTTCCTCACCAAAGGCTTAGATTTGCCTTTCTTTTTGCCTACTAGCTAAATAAGGCTTTTGTGGAGCTCTGGGTAGGTAAAGATTGGCATACTTGTGTCATGTCATGTTGCCTTAGTCAAAGACCCAACCACATGGAGAAACTAGTCATAGGCCTAGATCAAGATGTGCAAGTGTGTGGAATTTTTGTATTTTTGTACTCTAGGTATCATGACTCTCTCTTTTTTGTGGAATAGCGTAGGAGGTATGGGCTACCTTTTATTCCTTCCTTTTTTCTTTTCTTTTCTCTCTTTTTTTTTTTTTTTTTTGGACAAGTACTGACTTCCCTCGTCTTTTTATTTGAGACATTTGTCGAGTCTTTTCTCTTTTTTTTTAGCCCATACTTCTCCTTTTGGAACAAGAATTTTTGTGAAAGGTCATGGTACAAATGCATGGAGTATATTTGTGGTGGATGGAAGGGTGCATGTTGTGCGCAACTCTCGTGTAAGAGTTGGCGTTTTATTTACAGGTGTATGCGTGAATCTTGATCTTGGGCATATGAAAAGAATCTCGACATAGGTCACAACAATTTGACATAGGCTCACCATGGAAACAAGTAGCATATGACTAAGATTTTTCATGAATGAACATATCATCATGTCATATGGCTTTGGTGGGAATTTCATATCATTGAGGAACTTTTGAATTTTGATTTTGAAAATAAAACTCGGATATCGAGGTCACTCTAAGAATATTGTCATAGCAAAGTCCAAGTCACCATATCATAACTTGCAACTACCTAGATCGGATAAGCTTGCAGCCCACATGATTCGGGCTTTTCAAGGTGAAATAAAACTTAGCCACTAAACTCAAATCTTAGAGAAATTTTAAGTTATAAACTAGGCGAGATAAACCATAAGACGAGCAACTATTCATCATTTCAACGGGGGTAGAACTAAACATTTCTACAACACATGCTTGATTTAAAAAGACCAATGGATGTATCACATGTATCCATGTAAACACATCAAGCCCGACCATATTTCATAAACAAAGAAACATGATTTTTTTTTTATATGGAGATAAGTATGAGTAAAAAGAATTGGTGAATTAATACCTTTGCATACACGAGTGTGTGTGTGTACCAACCGCCGCATGAAGGGCAAGAACGTTGAAACATCCACGGTGGTAGCTTGATGGTCCATCTCGGGCGGGCCACAAGACTTAGGTGATACACGCCTTGATAGTGTATATGGACCTTGGGCCTTAGTGGTAACAAAGGTGTAAAGGAGGATGTTCCTTCTTTCCTTCTCTCTTTTTTTATTTATTATTTATATATATTTTTCTCTCTTTTTTTAGCAAGGGAGGCTAAACTCTTATTCATCTCTTTTTCTTTTCTTTTTTTTTTTGATGATGTCGCCCCAATGTTTTCAAGCATCGTGGTGCCCCTTTGTTCTTCTTAATCGATCTCCACCAAATGGTTAGCGACAAGAATACCCTAAGGTGCATACTAACTTGATAACATGTTCTTGCTTTAATTAAGAAAGATTTTTTTAATGATAGTGCTGGGTATCTCCCCGTTAGCTTAAGTTATGGTCATAAGCTTGACCGGGGGGAAAATATCTTGCGGCTAGTGGTGGTGAAGTTCCCGTTTCACCGCTAAGAATTTTAGAATTATGCTCAAGGCGCAAGGTTAGCGTCATCATGCTACTACGACACTTGCAACCATTCTCTTAAAAAGTTTTGCAAAGAGAACCAAGAGATGGTTGTGATCTTCGTGGAAGCACTCGGCTAGAAGCAAAACAAACTCAAGAAGACCCAAAGGTGAGCATGTAGGAAGTCTCAATTGACAACTTGTTGCGGCTCAAAAAGCAGTTTCGCTTGGTCTCAAGAGTTGTTGCTTTGTGCATGTCCATGGCACATGAAGGTTTATCCTCAAAAGATGTGTCATGAAGGGCCTGACGTTGAATCTTGACCATTGTTAAGAACAACGTTTTGTTGGCCGAGGGACATGACTTGTGTTCGAGTGAGGGCGGCCGGTGTTTTCATTTCACTAAGATGCGGAAGCAACTTGGGTGAAGCAATCGAGTTATGAACTTCGCCTCCTCGAGCGTGTTTTGGTTGGGAAGATGCTTCGCCTTTGGGATGTCTACGTGAGAGGCGGGAAGCAATCTTTCCCAACTTCTCACCAACTCCCCTCTATAGGTTTTTTTGTGAAAAGCTTTTCAAGAGGGTAGCCTATGAAAGGATTGAAGTCAAGGATGAGATAGATATGGAAGTCTAAGCATACCTCGGTTTTAGAGGTTACGTCATCATCCTTGAATTCAATCGTGAACTCGAAGGATAAAACATTCCTTCCTTCGATTGTTAGGGTTAGGGAGAGGGCTCAACCGGTCGGTTCTAATGAAGGTAAGGGTAAGGGTTTGACTGATGAGGGCTCCTCAAAGCTTGACATGCCCTTGTTGTGGAGGGGGATAAATTCGACAACAGGAGAGGCATGCCTCTCTAGGATAAAATCAAGGATTCTCCTATGCTCCGTTGTAGGTTTTCATGCAAACGACCCTCCGGTGGTCATGTCAAGGCATAGGGCAGCGTCCATGTCAAGACTCGAACAAAAGATATGCAAAAGCACACTATCGGGTAATGACAAGTCTAGGCCAGCATGTATAAACATTATAAACCTGGTCTAGGCTGCACCTATGGACTCCTTCTCATCCTATTTGAAATCCAGGATAGTCCTTGGTAGGGAGTTGATGGGGAAGAATGCTAGACAAAATTTGTCCTTGAGTTTTACCCAATCCCCGTTCAAACTTCCTATGACAATAGTGTACTATTGTTTTGGTTTTCCCTATGAGGAGAAACGGAAAACAACTTCCACATGAGAATTTGAATCATGCCGGGAATCTTTGAGGCATGATCATAACTCCTCGAAATCTTATAGGTGGTTACATAGGTTTTTCGAAAAATCCCCCGAGAAGGAGTGTGCCCGAACCAAATGTTTTTTAAAAAACTTAGGGTGGAGTTCATGGCACTGGATGAAAATTTTGATTTTGAAAAAAGATTTTGGCCCATGGAACTCCCCTTTGGAGAAGCGAAAAGATTTTAAATTTGGAGAAGGCTTCATTTTGGAAAAGGTAAAATAAATAACTATTTATATTTTTTGGATACAACACACGGGTGCTCTAGGCTCGAGGAGAAAATTACGACAACCGTTCACTCGACAACGGCCCCGAAAGCTTGTTGACGTTTCTTAGCGTATGCGAAAGAATCCGCAGCGTATGGAATTGTCGTTGTAGCTTTCACCGGAAATATTCTAGGTATCGTATTTTCCACGAGGAACGATTGCGCACTAATCTCTGATGAGTCGCCCAAGGATAACTATGGGTGGTGAGGTATCTTTATGGGCTTAGGTTTTCAAGCGAGGGATTACTTAGGTTGTTATCTCCTTACTTCGGGCACGGCCCACGCCCAAGGGACGGTGTCGGCAATTGCAACACCCAAACATGGGGGGGATTACAAAGGACGGACAAGGTTTGCAACGCATTTGACGCGTTTCTTAACGTTATGCGAAGAATCCATAAAGCATACGGAATTGTCGTTATAGCATTTCACCGGGAAGTATTCAGGGTATCGTATTTTCATGAGGAATGGTTGTGTGATTACTCTCTGAATAGAGTCACCCTAGGATAACTATGGGTGGTGAGGTATCTTTATGGGCTCAAACTCTCTAGCGGGGATCACTTGGTCAATTATGTCCTTACTGGCACGCAGACAATCGCCCAAACCGGGATGGAGACCGGCAATTACCTTTGCGCCACACCCGAACATGGGGGATTACAAGGGACGGATAAAGGCTGTCACGACCCGACCGCCTACCCCCCTCAACCGTAGGATGCGCCACAAAAGATAGAAAACCCTTAGCCTAGACACCACGTCTACACTAGTGATTATTACTCTAGCGTGTCAACAAGGCTTACCCGTCCCCTCGGTCCTTCTTCTAAATACCGCCCCGAAGGAACGACTATCAATCCCGCAAGTCTATAACGGCTAGATAATATGCTTAAGAGTAATAAGCCGAAAGAGAGACACAACCATTCTTACCCAAAATGATTAGAAGGTTGTATAGGTACAAGCGTGGCGGGCACCAACAAGTCCGGTACTCCGGCCACCCGAGAACCGCGATGCACTGGGGGTACACCGGGACTCCATGGAGAAGAGGCCAAGCCCTCTTCTAGCCTTCCCTCTCTCACTCTCCTTTAGAACTAAGAAAGAGGAAGAAGAATAAGAGTGGATTGGGAGCTTCTTCCTCTCTTCTACATTGTGGCTCTTCCTTGTGTTGTGTATGAATTAGTGTGTTGAGGAAGAGGGGGAGAGCCTCCTTTTATAGCTTAAGTGTAGGGGGGTCTTTGGAAAATGTCCTTCTCCCCCATTATGGCAAAACCGACCAAGGATGGTTGGTTTGGAGGTTCACCACACCTGGACAATACCTCCACCGACGTTCTCTATATTGATGTGACCGCCTTGCCAAGGCTCGGGCCCACCGGCCAGGAAATGGGTGCGGCCGCACCCCGCACCCTTATCGGGCCCAAACTGGCCCAGCTTTGGCGTGGTGTCTTGTTACGTCGTGTTGGGCCATGTCTTGGTGTTTGTAGCTTGAGAATCTTGACCCAACCGAGGTAAGTTGGATTGGCTTGCCATTTGTCTCCTTTGGGCCTTTTTGTATTTATTGTTTTTATTCTTCTTTTCTTTGTATTTTGGCCCAAAGTGCACATATCCTTGAGTTGTACCTGCAAAGCCAAATATACACCAAAACTATGGAATTTGTTAGTTTATGAATCCTATCTCTAGGTTGTTTTGGTGTATGTTGACGGTATAAAATATGTAGTTAACGACCGTCAACAAACTCCCCCACACTTAGTCCTTTGCTCGTCCTCGGTAAAGTTAAAGGCTGAGGACTAAGATGGGTCATCTCCTTGATATGTAACCTGCATACAAGTTATTCCATGCTTCACCTGGACTTGTGAACTTTTGATGTGTCTACCACATTAATCTTGGGTAATTGAATTATGGAACAACATAGATTCAAATCCCCTTGCTTCAAATAAGTCGCGAGGAACTTGGGTTTTTATTTGATTTTGAGAAATATAAATATATCCTTGCTCCTCAAATGATTCACTTTCGGATCACTCAATTTGTATGTGGTTTGTTCCTCACCAAAGGCTTAGATTTGCCTTTCTTTTTCCCTACCAACTATATAAGGCTTTTTGTGGGGTTTTGGGTAGGTAAAAAGAGCGACATACTTGTATCATGTCATGTTGCCTTAGTCAAAAACCGGACCACATGGAGAGAGTAGTCATAGGCCTAGATCAAGATGTGCAAAGTGTGTGGAACATTTTTGTGTACTCGGTATCATGACTCTCTCTTTTTGGTGGAATTTATTTGAAGGAGGTATGGGCTACCTTATTATTTTTCTTTTCTTTCTCTCTTTTTTTTTTTTTTTTGGCCAGTCTTGACTTCCTCGTCTTTTTTGGAGGACACATGTCCATCTTTTCTTTCATCCTCATTTTGTTTTTCAAACATAGCCCATACTTCTCCTTTGTTAACTGGGATTTTGGTGAGAGGTCATGATACAAATGAATGGAGTATATTTTTTGCTAGATGGAAGGGTGCATGTTGTGCAGCAACTCTCATGTAAGAGTCGGTATTTTATTTGTGGGTGTACGTGAATCTTGATCTTGGGCATATGAAAAGAATCTCAACATAGGTCACAAACAATTTGACATAGGCTCACCATGAAAACAAGTAGCATATGACTATGGTTTATTATTTTTTATGAATGATCATCATCATGTCATATGGCTCTGTGGGAAATGCATATCATCGAGGAGCACGCTAATTGAATTTTGAATTTTTTGAAAACAAATCCCAAGTCCATATAAAAGAGCAAGGTTCATATCGTCCAACTATATCACATATTCCAATTACCTAGATAACATGGGGTCCCTATGATAGATAGTTCACAAGGCATAGGAATATTAGCGAGGAATAAAGAGTATGCAAATTTCTATCAAAGGATAGCATGGAGATGGAGCTTCAAAAGTTTTGTCTTTTGAAAAGTTCAATTTTAAACTTCAAAACTTTTGGGAGATGTGAGAGAGGGAGTTGCACAAACCACCGTTTGAAGAAGAAGGAGTTAATGGTAGTGGTTTGTCTCATCCTTCTCCATCGTGAATTGCTCGGGGGTTTGTGCATTGTGTTGGGGAGATCTCGGATGGGTGTGATTGTATGCTTGAGAGATCTCCCCCACACTTATTCTTGTACCTGGTTTTATTCAAACAAAAAATAAAAGAAAACAAACACATGGCTCTATCGGCATGAATACCATGGAGCCTTTTATTGTGAGAACTTTATTTTATTTTTATTTTATTTTTATTTGTTCACCTCATCATGACTCAAGCAAGGCTCATAAAAAGAGGCAAAGTGAAAAACATAGCCTTGATTCATCTCAACATAAGATATTCCCAAAAGATCATGACAACAAAGCTCTAAGTTCATTAACCAAACTTTGACACCATGTCAAGGTTTGATTAAAGGAGATCTTTTTAACCTAAGCACCATGCTTAATTCAAAAAAGATCTATGAATGCATTTACATATGCATATGTAGACGCACCCAAACTCAAAGCATATATCATAACAAGGGAAGCATGGAATTTTTATTTTCATGGAGACAAAAATGAGTGAAGAGTGTTGGTGAACATTGATTTCCTTTGCATACCTGGATATACTTACCGGCAGCATCTATGGATGAAGCGTCGAAGTCATTGTTGCGGTTTGCATGATAGCTCTATCCGGTGCATCTCAAGGCCAGGCCAAACACACTACTTAGTGTGTATGGGTCTTGATGATAACCGCAAAAGGATAAGAGCTTCTTGCTTGTGAGAGAGCAAAGATGGGTGGAGTCGAGTAGCACTTTTGTATGTATCTCAACCATGCGGGGCCAACCAAGCTCCTCTCTTCTCTTATTATTATTATTATTTTTAATTCTATATTTTTTTTTTTTTCGACAACACTCTTTTTATTTTTCTTTTCTTTTCTTTTTTTTTCTTATTATATTTTTTTTTTTTCATCTATAATCTTTCTTCCTTTTTTTGTATGATTCTTTTCTCTTTTTTTTTTAATTCTTTTCTCTTTTTTTTTTTTTTCAATTCTTTTCTCTCTCCCTTTTTTTTTTCAATTCTCTTTTTTTTATTTTTTTTTTTCTTCTTTTTTTTTTTTTAAGGCAGTTGACATCATCTTTTATTCACCATCATTTTTTTTGTATGACTCCTTGGTGTATGGAACTTGAGGTTTTTCACCATCTTCCCCCACACTTGGACTTTTGTGCGAAGTCAAGTGTGCAAAGTCCAGTCTCCTTTTTTGAGTGTGTTCCATCATCCATGAGCATCAAAGTTTTTTTGTGTGCTGATGTACGGCCCCATGTTTTCAAGCATCGCATGCCTCTTTTGATCTTCTTAATCGATCTCCACCTAAAATGGTTAGCGACAAGAATACCCGAAGGTGCATACTAACTTGATAACATGCTCTTGCTTTTTATTAATAAGAAGAGAAAGACTTTTTGCGCTCTTTTTTTAATTTTTTGATAGTCCGGGGTATCTCCCGTGCTTAAGTTATGGTCATAAAAGCTTGACCACGGGGAAAACATCTTGCGTGGTGGTGGTGAAGTTCCCGTTCCACCATTAAGAATTTAGCATTACGCTCAAGCTTTTGCAAGGTTAGCGTCATCATCTTTACTCACGAGACTTACAACCATTCTCTTAAAAAAAAAAAAAAGCTTACAAAAGAGAACCAAGAGATGGTTGTGATCTTCATGGAAGCACTTTCGGCTAGAAGCAAGACAAACTCGAGAAGACCCAAAGATGAGCATGTAAGAAGTCTCAATTGACAACTTGTTATGCTCAAAAGCAGATTTTCACTTGGTCTCAAGAGTTGTAAACGTGCATGTCCATGGCACATGAGGGTTTATCCTCAAAAGATGTGACATGAAGGGCGAACATTGAATCTTGACCATTGTCAAGAACAACGTTTTATCGACGGGAGGACATGACTTGTGTTCGAGTGAGGGCGACAAGTGTTTCGTTTCACTAAGATCGCGGAAGCAACTTGGGTGAAGCGAACGAGTTATGAACTTCACCTTCTCGAATGGGTTTTGGTTGGGAAGATGCTTCGCCTTTAGGATGTCTAGGTGTGAGAGGCGGAAGCAATCTTTCCCCAACTTCTCATCCGCGGCTCCCCTCTCACGGGCTTTTAGGTGAAAAAGTTTTTAGAGAGGGTAGCCTATGAGAGAGATTGAACTCAAGGATGGGGTAGGTATGAAAGTCTAAAGCGCACCTCGGTTTCACGAGGTTACGTCATCATCCTTGAATTCAATCGCGAACTTCGAAGAATAAAACATTCCTTCCTTAGGTGTTAGGTGGTTGGGGAGAGGGCTCAATAGTCGGTTCCAATGGCGGTGCGGGGGAATGGCTCGGCCCGATGAGGGCTCCTCAAAGTTTGACATGCCCTTGTTGTGGAGGGGATAGGTTCTACAACGGGAGAAGCAAGCTTCTCTAGGATGTGTTCAAAGGGTTTAACTAAGTTCCGTTGTAGGTTTACGTGGAACTGACCCTCCAACGGTCATGTCAAGGCACAGGGCAGCATCTATGTCAAGACCCGAACAAAAGATATGCAAAGGCACACTATCGGGTAATGACAAGTCTAGGCCAACATGTATAAACATTATAAACATAGCCTCGGCTGCACCTATGAACTCCTTCTCATCCTACTTGAGATCGAGGATTGTCCTTGGTAGGCATTGATGGGGAAGAATGCTAGACAAAAATTGTCTTTGAGTTCTTCTCAGTCCCCATTCAAACATCCTACGACAATAGTGTACTATTGTTTTACTTTCCCTATGAGGGAGCGAAACAAATTCCACATGAGAATTTGAATCATGCGAGAATGCTTTGAGGCATGATTATAACTCCTCGAAATCTCATAGGTGGCTACACGCGAGGTTTTCAAAATAGTCACCAAAGAAGGGTGTGCCCGAACCAAAAGGTTTTTTTTTTTTTCAAATTAGGGTGGAGTTCATGGCGAATGAAAATTTTGATTTAAAAAAGATTTTGGCCCTATGAACTCCCCCTTTGGAGAAGCGGTGAATTGGAGTAGTTGGCTTCATTTTGGAAAAAGGAAAAATGAATTACTTTTTTTTTTTTGAATACAACACCACGGGTGCTCTAGGCTCGAGAGAAAATTACGACAACCGTTCCCGGCAATGGCGCCGAAATGTTTGTTGGCGTTTCTTAACGTATCTGAGAAGAATCCATAAGCGTCTGGGAATTGTCGTTATAGCATTTCACCCGAAGTATTTAGGGTATCGTATTTCCATGAGGAGCGGTTGTGTGATTACTCTCTGAATAGAGTCACCCTAGGATAACTATGGGTGGTGAGGTATCTTTATGGGCTCAAAACTCTCTAGCGAGGATCACTTGGTCATTATGTCCTTACTTCGGGCGACAATCGCTAAAGCGGGATGGAGACGAGCAATTGCAGCTGCGCCACACCCGAGCGTGGGGGATTACAAAGGGACGGACAAAACATCCCGCGACCCGGCCGCCTACCCCCTCAACCATAGGATGTGCCACAAAAGATAGAAAACCCTTAGCCTAGACACCATGTCTACACTAGTGATTATTACTCTAAGCGTGTCAACAAGGCTTACCGTCCCGGGGTCCTTCTTCTAGAGTACATACGAAAGGAACGACTATCAATCCCGCAAGTCTATAGCGGCTAGATAATATGCTTAAGAGTAATAAGCCGAAGAGGGACACAACCATTCTTACCCAAAATGATTAGAAGGTTGTAGAGGTACAAGCGTGGCGAACGCCGACAAGTCCGTTACTCCGGCCACCGAGAACCGATGCACCTGGGGTACACCGGGACTCCATGGAGAAGAGGCCAAGCCCTCTTCTAGCCTTCCCTCTCTCACTCTCCTTTAGAACTAAGAAGGAGGAAGAAGAATAAGAGTGGAGTGGGAGCTTCTTCCCTCTCTTCTACATTGTGGCTCTTCCTTGTGTTGTGTATGAATTGGTGTGTTGAGGAAGAGGGGGAGAGCCTCCTTTTATAGCTTGAGTGTAGGGGGTCTTTGGAAAATGTCCTTCTCCCTCCATTATGGCAAAACCGACCAAGGATGGTCGGTTTGGAGGTTCACCACACCGGACAATACCTCCACCGACGCGTTCTCTGTATTGATGTGACCGCTGCATAAGGCTCGGGCCCACCCGGCCGGGGAAATGGGTGTGGCACACCCCAAGGTGCGGTCGCACCCTTTATCGGGCCCAAAAGCCGACCCGGCTTTGGCGTGGTGTCTTGTTTAAATCGTGTTGGGCCATGTCTTGGTGTTTGTAGCTTGAGAATCTTGACCCAACCGAGGTAAGTTGGATTGGCTTGCCATTTGTCTCCCTTTGGGCCTTTTGTATTTATTGTTTTTATTCTTCTTTTCTTTGTATTTTGGCCCCAAAGTGCACATATCCTTGAGTTGTACACGCAAAGCCAAATATACACCAAAACTATGGAATTTGTTAGTTTATGAATCCTATCTCTAGGTTGTTTTTGGTGTATGTTGGCGGTATAAAATATGTAGTCAACGACCGTCAACAACGACCCGGCCGCCTACCCCCTCAACCGTGGGATGCGCCACAAAAAGATAGGTGGCGCTAGTCCAAACACCACGTTTGCACTACGTCCCACAACTCTTGATGTCGATCGGGTTCCCCGGTCAAGAAGGTTCCTCCACCAAAATACGACACGAAGGTATGACTATCAATCCCGCAAGTTTATAAGAGCTAAGATAATATTCAAGAACAATAAGCCGAAAAGATGAACACAAGCTTTCTTACCAAAGTGTAAGTAAATTGTAGAGGTACAAAGCGTGGCTTGTCTTGCAAACAAGTCAAACCGGCTCAGGCCACCCGAGATCCATAATGCACCGGGGGACACCGGGACTCCATGGAGAAGTGGCCAAGCCCTCTTCTAGCCTTCCCTCTCTCACTCTCCATTAGAACTAAGAAGAGGAAGAAGAATAAGAGTGGAGCATCTTCCTCTCTACTACATTGTGGCCCTCCTTGTGTTGTATGTGGAATTGGTGTGTGTTGAGAGAGGGAGAGGAGAGGCCTATTTATACAAGTGAGAGAGGGGGCTAAGTGCTAAACTACCACCAAACCGACCTCTCCCAGGTGTCTACGTGCACTGAACCGGGCCACGCCGCACCACACCGCCCTCCTTGGTATTGAATGAACCGCCACGCCAAACCTGGGCCTGAACCGCCTCAGGTAGGGTGCGGCCGCACCCATCTGGGCTTGGCTCGGGCCGGGCCTTGGCAGGCTGGCGTGTGTGGGCCTGAAAAGTCGTGTGCTAGTGTTTGCTCGGTCTAGTTGTGTCGTTTTGGTCCGTTTCTCCCGTGGGCTTGTTTATCTTCAGGAATGCGCTTTCCAGGGAGGCACCTTTTGGTATTATTTCCACCTGTATTTATATAGTTTCGCAAAATAATGTTTTGGACACTACAAGTGGAATTATGTCAATAATAAATGTATATGTGTGTAGTAAGATATAGTTTCACCCCCTTATTGGTAGAATGTTGGCGTTAAAAATAAAATCGTTAAGTGACCCCGTCAACGTTGTCGCGGCGCACACAATCGAAAAGCCGTTTTTTCCAATGGCTCTATTTTGGAATGGGGTCTATATATTTGTGTGTGGCCGGCTTGGAGAGTTAACTCTCTTGCACTCTTGATCATTCTAACTCTCTTGTGGCTGAGAAAACTCCCCTCCACTCATCTCTCTTGCCTAACCCGATCTTTGGTGAGATTGAGTGAGATTCAAGTGCATTTTCTTGTTGATTGCATCTAGAGGCACTTGTTCTTTGGAGGAGCTGCTTGGGATTCTTGTTTCTCTTGGGAATTTGCTTGGCTCCCTAGCGGCTTGGAGTTGGTGGTGGTGTTGAGCTCGACCGGAGATTGTTAGAGCCCACCGGTGTGGATTTGTGAGGGGTTTTGAGCCTTCCCCGCGGGAGATTCGTGAAAGGCATCGTTAGTGGATTGTGGCTTGTGGATCCCCATCTTGTGAGTGATTCTTGCGATCTCCCTCCAAGGGATTTGACACCGGTCATTTGATCGCGAATCATCAAGTGGGTGTATCGCCACAATGGGGACTAGCGTGCCGGCAAGCACGTGAACATCGGGGAAAAATCATCGTGTCAAGTGTGATTTGCTCGTTGGAGATTTCTTATTGACATCGGTGATTGGCTACAACCTATTCACTACTCGGTGGTATTGTATTCTAGCTATCCCGCTTTACATTGATTATCTCTCTTGTTTAGTTTCTAGAGTTAGAACTAGTTAGTATTTCTTGATCACCTAGGAGTAACTTAGTGACATAGCTCTTGTGTGTGATTAGAGATCATAGTCATCATCTAGAAATTGCTTGAGTAGGTGGCTTGCCTAGTTAGCTAGTAGCACCGCTTATTTTGCTATGCCATCTTATAGTCTAACCTTGTTGCTTAAGTGTTGTTGTAGTAATTTTTATAGGCTATTCACTCCCCTCTAGCCATTTAGGACCTTTCAAGTGGTATCGGGAGCCGAGGCACCGTTTTTGAAGGGCTTAACAACCTATGGTGATATAATGGCGTTGAGTTTGCATATCAACAACACCAAGAAAGCACCTCCATTCGATGGCACAATTATGCATCTTGGAAGGTGAAGATGACCGCACACCTCAAGTCAATCAATAGAGAAGTGTGGAAGGTCACCGAGAACAAGTTTGAGGTGGCTAATCAAGAGGCACCAACACCGGTTGAAGAGAAGAAGCTTCAAGCAAATGACATTGCCGTTAGCTCCTTCCATGAAGCATTTAATGACAAGGTGTTTGAGCAAGTCAAGTCACTTGTGATTGCTCATGACATTTGGAAGAAGCTTGAGGAAGCTTATGAGGGCACCGAAGGAGTCAAGGCCGCCAAGGCCTACATCTTGCTTGAGAAGTTCAATAGCTTCAAGATGGAAGATGATGAGAGTGTGCCGGGAGATGTTTCACCGCATGCAAGTATTGGTGAATGATCTCAATGCTCTTGGAGAGGAGATCAAGGACAAGACCTTCAACATGAAGTTCTTGAGATGCTTGCCGGAGAGGTTTGGCATGTTGGTCACCGTGCTCATAAGGACCACCTTGAAGGACTTGACACCAAACCAATTACTTGATGAGGGACCGATGACTCATATAGAGATGATAGCAAGAAGATTGAGTTGATCAACAAGAACAAGAAGAAGGACAAGGATGATGATGACAAGAAAGATGAGAAGAAGAAGAGTGTAGCATTCAAGGCTACTTCATCATCCAAGGGCAAGTCAAGAAGAAGGAAGAATCAAGTGAAGAAGAGGACAATGCTTCTTGTAGTGGAAGTGATGATGAGCAAATGGCCCTCTTTGTGGGAAGATTTGGCCAATTTATGAAGAAGAAGGGCTACACCGCAAGGAGGAAGAAGCACTCTTCTAAGAAGCATGATGAGAACATGAAGTGCTTTAGATGCCATGACACCAATCATCTCACTGCCAAGTGCCCCTATGATAGTGATGATGAGGAAGCTATCAACAAGGCAAGAAAGAAGAACAAGAAGAAGAAGAAGAAGAATGAATCTCATGTTGCTACATGGGATAGTGATGCTTCATCTTCATCAAGTGATGAAGAAGATGACAAGAAGAGCAAGAAGAAGGGATATGCATGTGCGGCTATACAAGAGAAGATTTCTCTATTTGACACACCCTCTTCATGTTTCATGGCTAAGGCCGCTAAGGTACAATCTATCACTATGAATGATGATGATGCTAGTGATAGTGATAGTGATGTGGAGGAAGAGCATACCATTGAGGAGTTGCATGTCATGCTTGAGGATTGCACATCATGGTATAAGAAAAGTAGAAAGGAATGCAAGGGCTTGACTAAGGAGAGAAACACCCTTAAGCAAGAACTTGATGAGCTTCAGGCATCTTATGAGCATCTAAAGGTAGACCATAAGAAGCTTGAGAAGTCTCACACCAAGCTTGAAGAAGCTCATTCCTCTCTAATCAAAGAAAAGGAAAGCATGGGCATGCATGTGGCTAAGGTTTATACTTGTAATGCTAGCATACCTTGTGATATTCTTGTTGAGCCTTTGCCTACTCCTACTTGTGTTGCTCCTTCTAGTTCTTCACCTAGCACATCTACTTCTAGTGATGTAACTTGCAATGCCATGCTTTTGAATGAGAATGTTAACTTGAAGAAGGAAGTAAAAGAGCTCAATCACACCTTAGCTAAGGCTTATGGTGGTGAGGACTGCTTGCTTATGTGCTTGGGTAGCCAAAGAGCATCTCTCTACAAAGAGGGAGTGGGCTACAACCCCAAGAAAGGCAAAGCCGCCTTTGTTACTCACAAGACTCGTTTTGTGAAAACAAATGGTAGTTATTGCAAAGCTTGCAAGCAAGTTGGTCATGTAGAGCAAAAGTGCATGAACAAGAAAACTAATGTTTCCTCCCTCAAGCTTGACAACTCCTATATGCTTATAAAGGGAAACAATGGTGTTCATGCTAAGTTCATTGGTGTACCATGGATGGGCTCAAGGAAGAAAGCCATTTGGGTACCAAAGAGCTTGGTCACTAACCTTGAAGGACCCAAGCAAGTTTGGGTACCTAAGAAGAATTGATCTCCTTTTGTAGGTCAATTACCGAGCCGGAGGAGAGCATTGGATCCTTGATAGTGGGTGCACTCAACACATGACCGGGGATTCTCATATGTTCAAGTCTATTAGCACAAAAGGCATTGATGAATATGACTCTATCACTTTCGGCAATGACAAGAAAGGCAAGGTCAAGGGACTTGGAAAGATTGCAATCACACAAGAAAAGAGCATATCAAAAGTATTGCTAGTTGACAATCTTGATTATAACCTCTTGTCGGTTTCTCAACTTTGTGATCTTGGCTACAAATGCATATTCTCTAGTCAAGAAGTTGAAGTGGTTAGTGTTGATGGGACAAATTTGATCTTCAAGGGTTTTAGACATGGTGATCTATATCTAGTTGATTTCAACTCTAATGAAGCCAAATTGACAACTTGCTTACTCTCAAAGGCTAGCATGGGTTGGTTGTTGCATAGAAGGCTTGGTCATGTTGGAATGAAACAATTGAACAAGCTAGTGAAGCATGACTTGGTTAGAGGCTTGAGTGATGTCACTTTTGAGAAGGACAAACCTTGTAGCTCATGTCAAGCCGGCAAACAACATGGCAATGCACATCCTTCAAAGAGCACAATGAGTACAAGCAAGGCATTTGAGTTGTTGCACATGGACTTGTTTGGGCCAACAACATATACAAGCATTGGTGGAAACAAGTATGGCTTTGTGATTGTGGATGACTACACTAGATACACATGGGTGTTCTTTCTCCATGACAAGAGCAATGTGTTTGAGCTATTCAAATCCTTTATCAAGAGATGCCAAAATGAGTTTAAAACATCCATCAAGAAGATTAGAACTGACAATGAGGGAGTGAATTCAAGAACACAAGAATTGATGAGTTGTGTGACGACCTTGGCATTGGACATCAATTCTCACCAACTTACACTCCTCAATCCAATGGTGTAGTTGAGAGGAAGAATAGAACATTGATTGAGATGGCAAGATCTATGCTTAGTGAGTACAATGTTAGCCATTCCTTTTGGACCGAAGCAATCAACACGGCTTGCTATTGTAGCAACCGCCTCTATTGGCATGGGAAGCTTGGAAAGACACCATATGAATTATTGAATGGAAGGAAGCCCAACATTGGTTACTTTAGAGTCTTTGGTTGCAAATGCTATATTCTCAAGAAAGGCACAAGATTAGGCAAGTTTGACAAGAAATGTGATGAAAGGTTTCTTAGTTGGATATTCAACCACAAGCAAAGCATATAGAGTATGGAACTTGGGTAGTGGTCAACTTGAAGAAGTACAAGATGTTGAATTTGATGAAACCCAAGGCTCACAATGTGAAGTTGAAAATCATGATGATGTGAGAGGCTCCAACTTGGAAAATGCCATGAGGAACATGGACATTGGTGACATTAGGCCAAGACAAGTTGATGATGATGATGCTCCAACACTCAACACTATTATGGAAATTGATACTAATGAAGCAAGCACTAGTGGTTCTCATGATGAAGATCAACAAGCTAGTACATCATCTCATCCTAGTCATCAAGTGCAAGTGATGCAACCTTCAAACATAGCAAGAGATCACCCTCTAGACCAAATTGTTGGTGACATCAATAGTGGAGTGATAACTAGAGGAAGATTAGCCTCCTTTTGTGCACACCATGCCTTTGTGTCACAAACAGAACCAAAGAATATTGAGAAGGTTTTGGAGAAGGAAGATTGGATCAATGCTATGCATGAAGAGTTGAACAACTTCAAGAGGAATGAAGTTTGGGAACTAGTGGAGAGGCCAAAGGACTATAATGTGATTGGAACCAAATGGGTCTTCAAGAACAAGCAAGATCAAGATGGAATTGTTGTGAGAAACAAAGCAAGACTTGTAGCTCAAGGGTACACTCAAGTTGAGGGTCTTGACTTTGGAGAAACATATGCTCCGGTTGCTAGATTGGAGGCAATTAGGATCTTGCTAGCTTATGCATGTGCTCATGATATCAAGTTATATCAAATGGATATGAAGAGTGCATTCTTGAATGGTTTCATAAATGAGTTGGTCTATGTTGAGCAACCTCCTAGTTTTGAAGATGAAAAGAATCCCAACCATGTGTACAAGTTGAAGAAAGCCTTGTATGGTTTGAAACAAGCACCTAGAGCATGGTATGAGAGGTTGAGAGATTTTCTCCTCTCTAAAGGGTTCAAGATGGGAAAGGTTGACACCACTCTCTTCACCAAGAAGATTGGAGATGACTTGTTTTTGTTGCAAATCTATGTTGATGACATCATATTTGGCTCAACCAATCAAGAGTTTTGTGAAGAGTTTGTAAAGATGATGGCAAAAGAGTTTGAAATGTCTATTCTTGGAGAACTCACATACTTCCTTGGACTTCAAGTTAAACAAATGAAGAATGGTACATATGTTAGTCAAGGCAAGTACATCAAGGACATGATCAAGAAGTTTGGCTTGGAAGATGCAAAACCAATGTCAACTCCAATGGGAACCAATGGAGGCCTAGACATCGATGAAAGTGGCAACATGGTTGATCAAAAGCAATATCGGTCTATGATTGGAAGCTTACTCTATGTCACCGCTTCAAGACCGGATGTAGCTTTTAGTGTGGGCATGTGTGCAAGATATCAATCCTCTCCTAGAGAGAGTCACCTCAAGGCAACTAAGAGAATTTTAAGGTATTTGAAAGACACAAAATGTTGGACTTTGGTATCCAAAGGGATCCAAATTTGAGCTTATTGGATATTTGGACTCCGACTATGGAGGATGCAAAATCAATAGAATGAGCACAAGTGAAACATGTCAATTCCTTGGAAGATCACTTGTTTCTTGGTCTTCAAAGAAACAAAATAATGTTGCTCTCTCTACCGCCGAAGCCGAATACATTAGTGCGGGAAGTTGTTGCACTCAATTGCATTGGATGAGGTCTACTTTGAGGGGCTTTGGATTCAAATTTGACAAAGTACCGTTGTTTTGTGACAATGAAAGTGCAATCAAGATAACACAAAACCCGGTGCAACATCCAAGAACAAAGCACATTGATATAAGGCGTCACTTCATTAGAGATCATCAACAAAAGGGTGATATTTGCATCATGGGAATTGGCACCGAAGATCAATTAGCCGACATATTCACCAAGCCACTTGATGAGAAGAGGTTTTGCATGCTAAAGGGAGAATTGAACATTCTTGATTTCTCCAACATGAGTTGATGCACCCCACATATATGACATGCCTCTCCTTCGCCAAAAGCAAGGTAAAAGTTGTTTGACATGGCATTCATACTATGCTAAGGACTTGTTTAGTGCATCTAGCCATAACTCATCCTATAGGCTCATTCATGGAAATTCAAAATTTTCAATGTATGTGTGGCACCACTATTGCTTTCTATGCTTATATGATCTAGTGGTGGCATATGACATGTTTGTGGGCTTGCAATCCTAGTGTTGAATCTAGAAAATGAGCTCATGATGTGTAATTTAACATGGTCAAGATAACCCTTATTTACATGAGGTGTGAAGAAGCTTGTCCTTGGTTCAAACCTAATTACATATTAAGGCAAGTGTTCTAGATTAGACCACTTTTGATCCTTTGATTGACTTGATTTCTCTCATTTACACCTTTTTGGTGATTGTTGACAAAGGAGGAGAAATAAGTCACAAAGATGTTGGAAAGGATCACACAAATAGGGGGAGCAAGCTCATAGACTATTTGTGCATTTGTTTGTGCATGATCATGATGAAATGTTGCATAGCAATCTTAAATTCAATATAAATGATTGCTTTGTGTATGCTAGAAATTTAGACTTGAATGGTGAAATGATCTACTAGCATGCATAGGATGTATCTAGACATTGCTCACATTTATGCCTATAATGTTGATCTCACGGGGTATGTTGAGCTTTGATGAATGTCTAGTTACAATGATGCTAAGGATGGTATATAATGACACTCTGATTGGTATCACGCTTCAAAGGTCTGACTCTATATGTGCAAAATTGATCCAAACACAAGGAAGCACATATGTAGGGGGAGCTACTATTACCAAAACCGAACCTTGAAATGTTTGTCCAACTTTGATTCATGACCAAAATGCTTTGGACAAGCAATTCAAGTTCAAATTAATTTATTTCATATCTTTGTGATGGTTGTCATCAATTACCAAAAAGGGGAGATTGAAATCTCATGTTTGGTTTTGACAATTGATGACACCTATTATGCTAATCCTCTACTCTAAGTGTGCTTATGAGATAGGATAGCATAGATGATGTGGAGCTATGTGATCATGGACATGGAAGATGATGATGGACATGATGGATCATCGAGCTCACTTGGCGGAAAAGGCAAAGACTCGAAGATCAAGGCAAAGGTATATCTTGATAGTGTTTTGCTTTCGGTGATCAAGACACTTTAGAGAGTGTGATCACACCTTAGATAGATAGCCGACTATCAAGAGGGGAATCCATGGCTAATCCGCATTAGAAGTGCCTCTAGATTCATGTTGACTTGCATATGCATTTAGAATCGAGAGCACTAACTTTGCTCTTGTCAAACGTTTTCAAAATGCTAACACACGTGCTATGGAATCACACTTCGGCGTGTTGGCAACTTGGACAAGTGACGAAACTTGGTTTTGGAAGAAAGGCGGCGACGAGCGACAAATTTCCATGAAAATAGCGGTGGCCCAGCGGGACACCGCGAGGCGCTGGCGGCGGCGTCCGGCGCGATAGCGCGACGGCCGCGCGGAGAACGCTGGCGCGCGTCGCCACTCACCGGCGGCGGCGTCGCCAGCGGCCTCGGCGTCGGCGCCCCAGCAGCGGTTGGGCGTGGCGCGGAGGCGGCGGCATCGGCGGCGCGCTGGCGGCGTCGGCGGCCGCTGGCGCGCACGAGAGAGGCTGCGTGGGCGGCTCGCGCCGGACGCCGCGCTGTCGCGTTCGGCGCTAGCGCTGGCGTCCCAACGGTCGGGGCGGCAGCGCGCTGGTGAGCGGCGCTGGCGGCGCTGGCGCCGGCCGGGCGCGCGTCCGGCGCCCGCGATCGAGAAGGCTGTTTTTTTTCCAACGACTCTATTTTGGAATGGGGTCTATATATTTGTGTGTGGCGACTTGGAGAGTTAACTCTCTTGCACTCTTGATCATTCTAACTCTCTTGTGAGCTGAGAAAATTCCCCTCCACTCATCTCTCTTGCCTAACTTCGATCTTTGGTGAGATTGAGTGAGATTCAAGTGCATTTGCTTGTTGATTGCATCTAGAGGCACTTGTTCTTCGGAGGAGCTGCGGGATTCTTGTTTCTCTTGGGAATTTGCTTGGTTCCCTAGCGGCTTGGAGTTGGTGGTGGTGTTGAGCTCGACCGGAGATTGTTCGAGGCCACACCGGTGGATTTGTGAGGGGTTTTGAGCCTTCCCCATGGGAGATTCACAAAAGGCATCGTTAGTGGATTGCTCGTGGCTTGTGGATCCCCATCTTGTGAGTGATTCTTGCGATCTCCCTCCGAGGGATTTGACACCGGTCATTTGATCGCGAATCATCAAGAGGGTGTATCACCACAACGGGGACTAGCGTGCCGGCAAGCACGTGAACCTCGGGGAAAAATCATCATGTCAAGTGTGATTTGCTCGTTGGAGATTTCTTATTGACATCGGTGATTGGCTACAACCTATTCACTACTTGATGGTATTGTATTCTAGCTCATCCCCGCTTTACATTGATTATCTCTCTTGTTTAGTTTCTAGAGTTAGAACTAGTTAGTATTTCTTATCACCTAGGAGTAACTTAGTGACATAGCTCTTGTGTGTGATTAGAGATCATAGTCATCATCTAGAAATTGCTTGAGTAGGTGGCTTGCCTAGTTAGCTAGTAGCACCGCTTATTTTGCTTTCTACGCCATCTTATAGTCTAACCTTGTTGCTTAAGTGTTGTTGTAGAAATTTTTATAGGATATTCACCCCCCCCCCCCCTCTAGCCATTTAGGACCTTTCAAAGCCTCACCAAGAGAAAGTCATCTCAAGGCCGCAAAGAGAATATTGAGGTATTTGAAGCATACACAAGATGTTGGCTTATGGTATCCCATGGGGTCAAACTTTGAACTTGTTGGATATTCGGACTCCGACTATGGTGGTTACAAAGTCAATAGAAGAAGCACTAGTGGCACTTGTCAATTCCTTGGAAGATCTCTTGTCTCATGGTCTTCAAAGAAGCAAACAAGTGTGACACTCTCTACTGCTTGAAGCGAATATGTTAGTGCGGGGAGTTGTTGTTGTCAATTGCTTTGGATGATATCAACATTGAAGGATTATGGATTTGATTTTAACCTTGTGCCCCTATATTGTGACAATGAGAGTGCTTGCAAGATGACTCAAAATCGGTGCAACATACAAGAACCAAGCATATTGATATAAGGCACCATTTCATTGCAATCTAGCCTATTGGTACATCAACAACATCTTTACCAAGCCACTTGATGAGAAGAGATTTTTGCAAGCTAAGAAATGAATTAAACATTCTTGACTTCTCAATATGAGTTGAATGCACCCACATATATGACATGCCCCTCCACCAAGCAAAAGCAAAGGTGAAATTGTTTGACATGGCATTCATGATATCTAAGGACTTGTTAGATCATATAGACATACAACTTAGTTCCTTAGGTTGCATTCATGGAAAAGGAATGATTTTCAATGTATGTATGCCATCACTATTGCTCTTTATGCTTGATTGATCTAGTGATGACATATGACATGCTTGTGGGCTTGCAATCTCAAGTGTTGAATTTGATATATTGTCAAATGTGTAATTCAACATAGACATGATAACCCTTTCATGAGGTGTGAAGAAGCTTGTCTTTGGCTCAAACCGAATTACATTTGTGGCAAGCTATCCAAATTTAGCAATTTGAAAACTAATCTTTCCAATATCAAAAGAACATGATCAATCCTTTTATGTCAATCGGTGATAAAGGGGAGAGATTAGTGCATAAAGATTAGAAGGGGGATCAAAATTTTTCGAAGCACACACAAGTAGGGGGAGCAAGCTCATAAGCCATTTATTGCATTTGTTTGTGCACTAACATATGACTTGCTCTTGCACATGTATTTAAATTCTATATACATGCTTGGGTGGTGTATGCTAGAGGTAATTTGAATGATGATTGATCAACTAGCATGCTTAAGTGGTAGCTAGATATTTTTTGACTTTCGCTCTAAATTCAAGTACCTTGCTTATAATGTGATCTCATTGGTACTTTGAGTTTTGAAGAAATATCTAGTTATTCATGATGCTTGATATGGTGAGAAAGGCCAAACCGATTGGTATCACGCTTCAAAGGTCCATTCTTTCACCATTGCATCATTTTGGCAACATAGCTCACTCCCTAATTTTAATATTCATACATGTATGCTAAGCTTCGTTCCAAACTCTCGGCATACATGTAGGGAGCTCATGCTACCAAAACCGAACTATGATGTTTGTCCAATCCTATAATCATGAGCAAAATGCTTGGACAATCATGATAAGTTCAAAAACCTTTATCATAAAATCTTTCTTCGGGTTGTCACCAATTACCAAAAAGGGGAGATTGAAGATCTCTAGTTTGGTATTGGATAATTGATGACATCCTAGGACTAATCTCTATGCTAAGTGTTTGATTAGTTGGAGATTGGTCGAGCCAAGTGTGGAGCATGGTGGTCATGGTGGATGGATCGCGGTGATCCAAAAAAGATGATCAAGTGCCTGGCTTGGAGTGGTTTCAGGATCAAAAATGGGCTCAAGGCAAAGGTATATCCATAGGGCCATTTTGATTTTGCACCTCAAGGCACCATAGAGGGTGTGAGTGACTTAGGATCGTTAGCCTGACTATCAAGAGGGGAAAACGTTGGAACCGGTGATCCTCATGTGTGCCTCTAGGTTCAAAATCATATGCATGCAAGCAGTTGAAGCCCGGCCGGACCCTGCGGCCCAGGACGCATGGGGTTGACAGAGGCGTCCAGTCGGTGAGTCCGGTCGGGTTCGAGACATGTTTTTCAGAGGCGAATTGCGTGCGCCTCGGCCGAGGGGCGTCGAGCTCGAGGTAGTGATGGTCACGACCGGACTCATGGACGGGCGACTTAGACGGCCAGAGCCAGCGGGCTCTATGCGGCTCTAGCTGAAAGCTCGATCGGACCGCAGCTGGCGAGGTCCGTGGCGCGTCCCACGATGCGTCTGAGACACGTTTTGCCCCAGCGACTCTTTTTCGATAGGGGCATATATATATGTGTTTGGCCGCTATGTGAGCTCTCTTGGTCATTTTGGAAATCAATCCCAACACCCCTAGAGCTCGAGCACTACATCCTCCTCCTCACTCCCTTTGCTTGAGAGCATCCATTCTAAAGTGAGTTGAGGTGATTCAGCGCACTTTGGTTGGCGCCCGGCGCTTTGCCAAAGTCGGCCAGTCCGGGCGCTGGCGTCACAGCGCTAAGGAAAAAATTTGCGCGATCACCCCAACGGCGGTGGAAAGAGACGGTGATTGTTCTTGCCACCTCCGGTTGATTGTGAGGGTTTGTGATCTTCCCCGGGCGGAGTGCCAAAATTGATACTCTAGTAAATTGCTCGTGTGTCATGAGTTACCCTCTCATTTGCTTGGTGTCAAGTTGCCTAATGATTGGCAAGGAGTGAGCTCCACCTTGACCACACGTGAGGCAGTCGACACAATGGAGACGTAAATTTGAGGGTGCTCAAGCGAACTTGGTGAAAAATCTTGTGTCTCTCTTTGTGTGATTGTTTACGTCTCTCCGGTGATTGGCTTCATCATAATCTTATTGATATCATCTTCGGTGATTGGTTGACTCACCCCACGCGCTGGTATAACACCTCCTCCTCAGACCTTGCATTTTACTTAGTTATATCTTTTGTGCTTGTGTAGTGCTAGTTGCTTAGGAGTTGATTAGTGTAATCTAGCTCTTTCACCTAGTTGGTAAAGTAGTGATCTAGCCTTTTGTGTGAATTAGAGACTTTAACAACTAGGAATTGTCAATAGGTGGCTTGGTCGACGAAGTAGAGCTTAGAGCAAACGATTACGCTTTGTTATTGACTCAACTAGTTGCTCTAGTGTTTTGTAGAAATTTTTATTAGGGTTATTCACCCTCTAGCCATTTAGGACCTTTTCACCTTCGTCCGTGGATCTGATGTTAGGGGCATCTCGAGGCCCGGTCAGTGAGGGGACCGCGAGTTCTTGCCACCATCGCTATTTCGCAGGGCCAGGCATGGCCTCGGTCGCCGCTCCTTTCCGTCCGGGGGTCCTCCACGTGTCGTCTTCCTCCTCCCGGCCCGGCTCCGCCTTTGGTGAGTTCTTGGCGCAGTGGATGATGCACTCCACTGGAGCATGTAGTCCGAGGTTGGGGAGCTGGAGCGGTAGTCCGGGTGCGGGTATCGGAGTTGCTTCCCACTCCGCTTCCTTCCTCGCCAGTCGCAGCCTCCCTTTGACCGAAAGCAGCAGATGATGTCCCCGTCCGAGCCAAAGTGGCGCCCCTGGCTCTTTGCGGTGGGAGCGCTGCTCGCGTCGAGCCGCTTGAGTCCGCCTTTAATGCGCCTCGACGCCTTTCCTCTCGGAGTTGCGATTCCGTAGCGTTGTTCCACAGGCCACGCTGGCGCAAATCTCCTCGGTGCGTATGCTTTTGAGCTTGTTCTCCTTGTCCGAGGCGGCTTTTGGGTGATCGCCGCCTGGAGCGCGAAGTTCTCGATTTCCTCGCCTTGGTTTCGCATGATGTAGCTGAGTCTTGTTGCCGCTGCCGATCTCGCAAGCCTCGGGCGTCCCGAAGATGATCGCCTTCGCCGCTGAGCTCATGATGTCGCGGTCCGCCAATCGCGCAGCAAATGCGACCCGAGCCCCTACCCGGGCGTGCCGCCCGCCGGGCAGCGTTTTTACGACAGAGCCCCGCTACCTGGTGAACCGGCAGCTGTTTGGGCCTCGATGAACCTCGGAGCGCGGGCGTGTCTTGTTGCGCAAATTTGACATTGAGAGCGGGGGTTTTTATATCGAAACTCGGCCCTCGATCCTTGATCGAGTAAAAGACCTTTTATGTCCGTCGGCGTGAGCCTGCTTGATTGATGGAGTCAACCCGAGGATCGGCGAGTTGCTTGGCGTCTTGATGTGTCTTTTGGGCGTATGCTCTCCTCCTTTATGCGCCTCCTTGGTCGCCTTTATAGTCCAAGGGACCAAGGAGCTGTTGGGCGGTCCTAGTCGGATACATAGAGGGTTGTCCCGACGAGGATCTCGAACCTGCAAACTCTAAATAGAGATCCCACTAGAGTTCTATCCCCAGTTACAAACAAGTCACCGTGAGCTACGCCTTCCATTGCCTTCCCTGAGTTGCTTGTGGCCGCAGGCTAGATAGAACCCTGTGAACAACTCGGTGGAAAGTTCTTTTGGTGATCCCAGATTCAATAAGGAGTAAGTCATGATAGTTCTTAAGATAGTGTGGCACACACTGGGCCAACCTCATGATACAAAAGGAAAATAAAGAATAAAGAATAATCCTAAGTGAGCAGTAATCCTAATGTAGTCGTGGCAAAGAACAAGTTAATGATCATGCAAACATAGATGACTAGAGTTTAGGGCTGAGAGTGAGATGGATCTGGGGAGACCACCCGTACCATCCGGCCCAATGGGGAGGTATTTAAATCCCTACATCATATACCCACGAGGGGGGGGATTACAAGGACGGATAAGGCTGCCACTACCCGTACCGCCTACCCCACCTTAATCGCAGGCATGCTTTCATATCCGCAGATCTCGCACCCGGCACCACGCCCGCATATTATGGAGATCGCCATGTCCCCATGGGCCCCACCTCCCACGATGGGACGGCATAGGACACCTAGCAAACCCAAGGAACAACGAACCGCCATCTCCAAAGACAACCTCTTACCGCACTCAAATACATGGCATGAATGGTTATCTCTGCTCCCATAAATGACTAACTATGACATAGGAACTATAGTTCAGTCTCGTCCGTCATGATTGTGTCGAGAACAACATGTCAAGAATATGACATAGAGACTATATGCAGCTCATATGTCAAGTCTCCATATAACATGGAAATACTCTAGCTCTATTGCACAACTATATAAGAACAAGACTTTAGGGAGAAACCATAATTGTATTCATACCGATGTTCCCAAGTACAAGTTTCCCAATGAAGCTTAGCCTTGCTCCAACTACTAAAAGACTAAAAAAGACTAGAGAGGTGGAGTAGAGAGAGGAGTGGTGAGAGGAGGCCTGTAAATGGCGTGTGTTGAGAGAGAGGGAGGGGGGGGGCTACATACAAGTGAGAGGGGGCTAAGTGCCAAATCTCCACCAAACCCTCCCCCGATGCCTAGGTGCATTGAACCCGATGATCCACCCCCCAAGCACCGGCCCCCCTTTTTGACATTAAACATATCGCTTAGCCGAAGATGGGCTCGAACCGCCTGTGGAGGGTGCGGGCGCATTTTAGGTGCGCGCACTTTTCCCCGTTCGCCCCTAATTTTGGCAAAGTAGCGGTTTGGGCCTGAAAAGCTGTGGGGTATGCTTTCGCCCAGCTTTTACCGTTTTGGTCCGCTTTCTCCCTTTGGGCTTGGTATTCTTTTTTCAGAATGCGCTTTCCGTGGAGGCGCTTTTTGCTGTTATTTCCACCCCGTATTTATATAGTTTCTCGCAAAAATAATGTTTGGGACAATTACAAGTGGAAATATATGAGTAATAAATGTATATGAGTATGAAAAGGTATAGTTTCACCCCCTTTATGGTAGAATGTTGACGTTAAAAATATGTAAAAATATAAATGCTGGTGACAACAAACTCCTAAGCTTACCTTTGCGCTGCCTCGAGCAAAAGATAAATACTTGGTTGTTGATCGAGAGTTGCTAGTATGCCGATTACATCTCACCTGTGCCAGGGTTATAAATAAAAGTTCCCTAGAGTTTGAATAAAATGGCACGTTTATTCACCCCTATTACTCTTTCATCTTTGTGGGCTTTTGAGCCTGCCCAATCTTGGAGTGGTTGTGAAAGAAAGAATCTGGCTTGATTTGCTCACTTATCTTTTTTATACTTTCGAAAGTGACCTGTCAATCCGTAGGTTTTGAAATATTTTTGCAAAGAAAGTAGTTCTTCAAAATGATTCCTTGATCGCTCAATATTTGTAAGTGGTTGTTCCCTCACCAAAGGCTTGATTGCCTTTCTTTGCCTACCAACTAAAAGGCTATTTTGTGGAGTTTTGGGTAGGTAAAAGATTGGCATACCGCTTCGCGGTCATGTTGCCCCCCGTCAAAGGCCAAAACTACCTAGAGAGAGACTAGCGTCATATGCCTGATCAAGATGTGCAAGTGTGGGGATATTTTTGTATTTGGTGGACTCCAAATATCATGACTCTCTTGTTTTGGGAGGAAGGAGGTATGGGCTACCTTTTATTTTTTTTTCTTTTTCATACTTTTTTTTTTCTTTCTTTCTTCTTTTTTTTTTGGACGAGTAATTTTGTACCTCCTCGCTTTCATTGGGACATTTGTCCATCTTTTTTTTTTCTTTCGTTGCATAGCCCATACTTCTCAGCATCGAGACTTTTTTTTTAGAGAGCATGATAAAATGAATGGAGTATATTTTTGGTGGATGGAAGGGGAGAGGTTGTGCGCAATTCCTCAATGGAGAATCGGGCGTTTATTTCGGTGCAAGAATCTTGATCATGGGCATATGAAAAGAATCTCAACATGGGTTACAAAAATTTTTGAAAAAGGCTCACCATGAAAAAACAAGTAGCATATGTCTAAGGTTTTTCATGAAAGAATATGTCATATGGGCTCTGGTAGGATTGTGCATATCATTGAGGAACTTTTGAGTTTTGATTTAAAAAGAAAAAACTCGATGTCAAGTCATTCTAAGAATAATGTCATAACAAGCTCATTTTTACCATATCATAACCGGCAACAACTTTAGACCGTATAATGCTTATGCAACCCACATGAATCGTGCTTTTCTAAGGTGAAATAAAACTTAGCCACTAAAACCCAAACTTTAGAGAAATTTAAGTTATAAACTAGGCATCGTGCAAAAACATAAGATGTAAAACTTTTCATCATTTCAACAAGGGACTAAAAACTAAAACATTTCCATAGCTCATATGTATAGGAATGGAATTTTTTTTCTTTTTAGCGAACTCATCATTTTCATAAGATAGAGAATATAATCAAAATGTGAGATACATTTACCTTCTTGGAGTCCTCCCCCAAGCTAGCTTTTTGCTTACCTTTTATGGTTCTCGCTAGCTTGCGACGCAATGATCCGGAAGTTGTGATTGGTGGCGTGGTTGGAGGCTCCCCCAAGCTTGTCTTTTGATGTCATCAAAGCAAATGACAAAACTTGGGGTTGAAAAGGTTTATCTCCCTCTCTTCTCTCCCTTCTTCTCTTCTACCCTCTTTTATTATTATTATTATTATTATTATTATTATTATTATTATTATTATTATTATTATTTTCTTTTTTCTTTTTTTTTATTCTTTTTTTCTTTTTTTTGTGACTGCTAACTCTCGCTTGTCATCTTCAAGACTCACCCCTATGAAGTTTGGTACCTTCCTGCAGGGGTTAGTCCATATAATCATCCAAGCTCTACACTAGCAATTTTGGTTCAATAACCGACTCACCCATGTCTAATCCGGACAAGGTAGACTTTTTTGACCTAAGCACCATGCTTAATTCAAAACGCCTATGGAAGTATAATCGACGTCTAACCAAAAACTTCCAAACCAAGACATGCCGGATAGAGAAAGGAAGCATGAATTGATAAACAAGATTCATCCAAATGTAAGTAAACAAAAAATGTTTTATTTTTATTTATTATTTTATAGCAAACATCATGGAGTTATTACCGGAGATTATTATTGTAAATAAAAAAAAAAAAGATAACTACCGATTTACCTTCTAAGTAAGGACTCACCTTTTTAAAGCCCGGCCGAAAGCAGGACTCTTTTCCCTTTCATTTTGTGCTTGATGGAGTGTCACCCGATCCCGGGAGTAGCTGATGCGATGTCGCCCTTTCTCGTCCCGCCATGCCGCTTAGCACTTTGTGGCTTTATCTTCTTGGGCCGCTTTGTTTCCCAGTATCTTATGCTTGCTGGAACCCATTGAATGGGTATCTCATTGTTTGACCCCTCATATGAAAGCTAACATGCCCCGATCCCACGCAAAACCTGATTTGTAGTGTTAAGAAATGGTCTCCCAAGGATTGGGGAACTCTCTTTGTTGTGACCTATGTCTAGGGATGACGAAGTCTGCCGAGATGTATGCTTCTATTTTTTACCATAACGCCCCCGAGCTACTCCCCTCCGGGCTTCTTAGTGATAGGTCTGCCATCTGCGCTTCAAAAATGTTCGTGGACAAAGGTCCACCTAATTTCATCATATGTTACCTTGGACATGATGTTTGCTGCTTAATCCAAGGGTCGTTAGTATCCTCAAAGACATGCGGGCTAACCGAAAGCATGTGATTGTCGGGCGCCAGGTCCTTCTTACCAGCGAGTGGTGGCTCTAAAAGGGGAGACTCACGCATTTTCCCCTACATAGAGGTTTACTGCATCTCGTTGAGACCATTTTAACATATTCAAGAGAAGTTTCAAAGTTGCCCCAAAACTTTTTTCCAAACCAAAGAATGTGCAAAGTAAAAAAGAACCGAGCTTAACCGGGTTTATCTATTTTTATTAAAGCTCGCTTGTCTTTTCATACGAAGAAGTTAAAACTTTAATTTTGAAAAATCATGTTTTCAATTGTTTTATCATTGAGCAACAACTTCTTCAAAAGATTTTCACTATTTTTTGCTTTTGGTTTAAGACCAAGTCTTCTCCAAGGAGAGAGGATTCTAATTGTACCTTAAGTTTGAATTACCTCCTTGGTTTTGTGGGCGCCGATTAGTTGTTCCGCTACCCATTATGGTCTCCTTTGTTGACGGAACCCGTTGTTGATGTGAGCGACGTTTCAAGGGTTTCGTGGCGCCGCTCCCTCAAATGAAGTTAACATTGCCATAGACTTCACATGTTACATGTGTGTCTATGGCCTTGGACAATGCCATATTTTTCTTCTTCTTCGTGACACATTTGTCAAGTTCTTTTTCAATAGAGATCCATTGTAGCGCATGTCCGTCTCCCTCCACGGTATGCTTGTTATCTTCTTGTTTGCCAAACTTTCCTCCCCCTGCTTGATTGGACATTATTTTCTCCATAAGAGCCGCTAGTTCGCCAATGGTGAGGGGAGAGGGCTGCACCTCCAGCAGTGGCATCACTGTTTCTTTGACATGGGTGTTAACCCATTGTAGAAGTTTTTGTATCACGAGCCATTTTTCCATCCCATGGTGCGGGCATGCTTGAATGTACTCTTGTAGCCTTTCCCATGCGGTGGGTTCCAGCGGAATTCGGCTGAGTTGGGCAATTTTTCCTTGTGGTGTTGGTTTTACCCATGGGGAAGAATTGCGAGGAAACGCCGCGGGAACATTTGTCCCACGTGTTGACAAATTTCCTTTCTTTAGAACCATCGCTACTTTCCCCTCGTGATGGAGAAGGGAAACAAACGGATTCTAATGGTATCTGGTGCGCACACCTGATGACAATGGTGTCACTTGCCGAGGAAGTGTTGCGATGCGCATTTGCATCTTCACTTGGCAAACCATAAAATTGGTTTGCCTATACCATCTTGATTAGGCCAGGTCGGAGCTCAAAAGTTCCCGCCTCCCGCAGTTGACAAAGGGTCCAATGGGCACGTTGGAAACAGAGGGGATGGAGGGTCATGGATCGACTTTGGCCATGAGTGAAGTAGCGTATGATGCAAGGGTGATTGGTTTGTTTGTTGGTGGAGTAGCGGTGAGAAGATGCATATGAGTGGGTTCTTCCTTAGAGTGCCTCCCTGACCGCGATGTAGTTGTTCAACGGGACAAACCAATTCGACACTATCCTCGTTTTCATCCACAACAGGGAGAAAACATGAAAGATTAGCCTGCATGAGTAATGGCTACTTACACATGCACATCGTTATGAACATGTCTTTCTAGAATCTTTTAACCACGTGCCTTCCGCAACGGCGCCGCAAATGCTTTGTTATGCTTCCTTTGCCACAATTACAAAAAGGCAAGAGCTGGAAACCAGCAAAAGCATTCCTCCCCACACCGATTTCACCGAATCGAACTATATTTCCAGCTACCATCGCCACGGATGTCGGGTGGCATTCTCAGAACGCTATTGTAACAAGTCCGCAAGCGCACGGAAATATCAAGTAGCATTTCACCCGGAGATATTCGGTGGTATCGTTATTTATATTTTCCCAAAGGAAGGCATGGTGTAGGACGCCAGCGGGGCATGAACAAAGACGACATGTCTATGCAAATGATCAAAACTCATTACAGGGGTAAGTCATGATAGTTCTTAAGATAGTGTGACACACACTTAGGCCAACCTCAAGGATAAAAAGGAAAATAAAGAATAAAGAATAATCCTAAGTGGAGCAAAATCCTAATGTAGCCGCGGTAAAGAACAAGTTAATGATCATGCAAACATAGATGACTAGAGTTTTTAGGCCGAGAGTGAGATGGACGGGGAGTGTTGGTATTTGATGTCACCGAAATATTTATAATTTGTATAATCCGCAGTTTAACGGATACCGTGAGCACTTCACCCGAGAGGGTTTTAATATCGAATCCACATGGAGAATGATGTGAGATAACCGAGGTATATAACTAATCCATATAACTAATCCCTCAGCAAGCAATCAAGGAATGAGAGGATAAAGAGGAAAGGAGATTCCTTTACCGTTGTCTAGTTCTTTATTCTTGTAAGCTATGTTGATATTGTCTTAGGGGGACGCCACTGTGAGGAAGACACGGCAACCGGTAATCCTTCCGGCAACAGGTGGTCCCGCTAGGCCTATCCAACGTGAGGTGGGAATACAAAGAATAACGCAAAAGCCTATAAGTCACCCACGCTACCACCACACTCCTGAAGGTAGGGTGCATCCACAAGCAACCTTGTTGACAAATACCAACCATTATTTTTTTTCCCCGTCCTTACTACCATAAAGGGAGCAAAACTATACCTTGTATACCATATGCATTTATCACTAATAAAATTCCACTTGTAGTGTCTATTATTTTATTTTGCAGATTTATAATAAAAAGCAAAAGTGGAAAATCGACCAAAGTACGCCATCCGGAAAGCGATTATTGCAAAACACAAGCCCAGGAGCAAATCGACCTAAAACATCAGCCCTGGCCGAGCCAAGCCCGCCCACAACTTTCAAGACGAAAGAAGACACCACCGAGACCCGGGGCCAGGCCGAGCCTGTGGGGTGCCAAGACTCACCCTGCGGCGGCCGCATTCTCCCGAGGCGGTTTCGCCCAACCTCGGGGAGGCGGTTCGCACCTACCAAATGGGGGATTCCCCGCCTTGGATGGTCGGTTTGCTCAGATTAGGAAGGTTTACCGTGCCGGTTTTTGATGTAATTTAGCATTTAGGCCCTCCCCTCCAAGTGTATAAGTAGTCCCCCTCCCTCCCTCTCTCAACACACACCACTTGGAGTCCAACAAACCAAGAATCTCTCTCTCTACCACAATTCTTACCCTCTCTTTCTTCTACTTCTTCTTTCTTCTTCTACTTTCTTCTTCTTCTTAGTTCTTGGTTAGCACTTTGGAGTAGAAGAGCTAAGCAAGGAGGGCTTGTCTCCTAGAAGAAAGTGCTTTGTAATACATCTTCTATGGAGCATTCTTCTATTTACAAGTCTTACATCTATGTTCTTGGCCTAACTTATGAACTAGAGCATAGTCTTGTTCATGTTCTTGTGTTGGTATATGAACTAGCATATAGTTTACATATCATAATCTTGACATGTTAATCTCACCATCATCGATCATCATATGCCTAACTTGATTAGAGGTGGGATAACGGCTCGCTGTTCCTTCGGGTTTGTTTCTTATTCTAGTCCCGTCCATTCGACGAGTGGGGATCCCGGGGGACGAGAGTAGTGCTCTAATATGCGCATGGTGCCCTCGGCATTACGACACCCGCGATATGAGTGCACGCCACGCTGAGGGGGTAGGCGGCTTGGTCGTGACAAGCCTTGACCGCCCCTTGAAATCCCCCCACGCTCGTGTGTGCTGTAGGAGTTCAGAATGCTTCCATTGGGCCGTATGGTATCCGGGAGTCTCCCGCTATCCTAGACCTAACTACGATTAAATCAGTTTGCATATGATCCTAACTATTCATTTGTATGGCCATGACTAGATACATTAGAATTACTCCATTAGGTTATTCATTTATTCTTTATCTATTTTCTTTTATCCTTTTGTCGGTGGATTCTTAAGTGTGTGTCACACTATCCATGAACTATTATTGCTTACCCCCTCGTTATGAACAATTTGTCTAAGCAAACACATGTTCCTCTATTCGATGCCATGCTAGCTTTATTAAACACATGCCTTCCTTTTGGGAAAATATAAAATAACGATACCTCGAATACTTCCGGGTGAAATGCTACAATGATAGATCCGCGGCGCTTTGGGATGAAATATCTAAGATGGCAAGATCTATCCCGCTGACAATCCTTTCGGATCACCGACATGGTGGTTTACTTGGGAATGTCAGCGCGCATTTCGGGCGCTTTTATTGGGGATGGGTTTTATACTGCTTTCCTTTGATTACGCTAAGAAATGCCAACAAGCATTTCGCGCCATTGCCGGGAAGGCATTGTGAAAAAATATATAATATACTAGTGGCTATGAATATGAACTCGTGCGCGGGCTACCATTTGCTTGTACAGGCTAATCTTTTTTATGTTTTCTCCCGTTGTGGATGAAAAACAGATAGTGTATGTCGCTTCTCTTCCGCTCGGAAAACTTCACCTCCGATCCGTAGGCACTCCTAAGGAAGAACCGGTCTCGTGTCGCTTCTTCTTCGAACCCCGACAATGAGACCGAAGACATCCCCGCACCAACCGTAACCGCAAGCTATGGCCTGGGTCGCCGCGCGATTTCTTCTGTTTCCCCACCCACCAACGCATGCCACCGGGCCGGTGGTGAACGTGGCGGACAAACTTTGAATCACAAGACTGGCCGATCACCATGGTGCGTGCCGGCCCATTCTATGGATCGCCTAGCGAGGACGTTTTCAACGCTCATCTCCAACACTTCCTGAGTCAGGCGCGACACCATCGTCATCGCGACGTCGCACCAGACGTCATCAACGCCGTTTCCCTTCTCCTCGTGGGGGAAGGCAAACAAGGGTTCTAAAGGACAAGGAAGTCGCCAAGACGCGGCTGGCGTGCTCACAAGCCTTAGTTGTTCTTTTCCCATGGCAAACCAATGCCCCGAGGGGAGAATCACCAATTTCCAGCAGAATTCAATGGAACCCATTCCGGCTGGCGTGGGAAAGGCTCGCAAGAATACATTCTAGCATGCCCGCACCACGGATGGAGAACTGGTGTGCTCCAAAACTTCTACCAATGGTCCTCACTCGCCATCAAGGCACTCGACCCGACAATGCAGTGGGCGCTTATCGCCACCATCGATCAGGCAACAGCCCCCGATAAATGGTGGCAAACTGAGTCAGCGAAGATAAGAGCCCCTAGCTAAAACACAAAAAAAGGCATGGCTGATACCAGAAGGAGGCGGATATTGCCGCAAAATGGATCTTCCATCGCTGAAGAAACCGGAGGAGCGCAAAGATCGCACTCTACTACACGCCAGCCGCCCGCCACAATGCACGCATCATTACCCGACGGTGAGACGTGGTGAAGTTGGCCACTCGATAGCTCGAGACCCGCGGAAGAAGCTGCCTTCATCAACAACAAAGAACGGGTATCGCCAACCTCGCAAGGTTGGAACAAACGCCCAAAGCCATCATTCCAAGGCAACCGTGGGTACAACTCCCTATTACAACCCCCGGTCACCATCATTGAAGGACCCGCATTGGGGCCAGGGTAAAATTAACGAAAACCTCACCAAAAGATGAGCCATCAAGACAAGATCCTTGAGGGAGTAAAATAATAAGCTCGAAGGGTTGACGCCGGGTATGAAGAACCAACCTAAGCTTCAACAAAATGATAGAAACACAACCGGCCCGTGATTGTTGCCATGCGCGCTAACGACTCGAAGGATCCTGTGGCAACCTGAGGTTCCGCACAGCCTGCTTAACATGATTTCTCTCGAGGCTCACCAACCCAATGAGCTAAAGAAGGTCCCCGTGAGCTCGCCATTCATTGCCAAGAAGGGTGACCCGACGCCCACTCATCAATCGTTATTGGCCCCCCACACCTTCGCCAACGCATTCGTGACCTGGGGCCAGATCACGTGATGTCCAAGGCCACCTTCAACAAAAAATCCATGGAGGAACACTTACTCCCCGCTAACTTCGCCCTCCAAATGGCGTATCAATCAACAAGGCGGCCGAGGGAATACCGAAGACGCAGCTAGTCAAAATACGCACGAGTACATCCCCCGCACTTTTGTGATCCCGGATATGGGCCCATCGAGGATACGCCTCCTCCTCCCGGGAGGCCGCTTCCATACCTACCAAAGTTGATATTTGCATGGGGAAAGGCTTCATAGTCTTCCCACGCCGAGAGTAAGGCTGCAAAGTGCCCATTCATCGGGTACAAACAACAACACACCCGAATTCAACATCATCAAAACCGGTGGGAGTGTTGAAGGATCTGACCGAGACCCCGTGAGCAGGTGCTTCCCGCCAAGAAGTGGGAGAGTTACATAGCCGACTATAAATAACATGCTCAAAAAAAAAAAAAAAAGGGTATATCTAAAAAAAAAAATGGGGTATATCCAAAAAAAAAAAAAATATATATTTGAAAAAAAAAAAAAAACAAACATAAAATATTTTATTAACAAAAATATTTATTACATAAGAAAATATTTTTCGAAAACTAAAAATAAAAAGTTTTCATACATAAAATAAATTCTTTCATGAAAAAAAATAAAGAAAAATGTTTTCATATAAAAGTATAAACAAAAATATTTTTTAAAAAATAATTTTTCTATTCAAAAATAAATTATATTTGAAAATTTTTGGAGAAATTCAAATAGGGAGAAAAACGGTCGAACCAGGGGCCACAGAGCAAACAACGCCACCGAACTTTCGCGGACCGCTTGTGCACACCACACGCCAAAGCCGTGCAGTTGCCTTTGGCCGTGGTGCGCTACACTCTGGTGCGCCTCAAGACTCGCGGCCGGGCGCCTCGCCGCCTCGGGCCTCAATCCGCCTAAGCCGCTGTGAGCCTCCTTCGCCGTTGGCTCAGCTATAACAGTTTCGAGCAATCTGGCAGGAGAGCACCCACCTCTCATTTTCACTCTCTCTCTCACTCTCACACTCTCTCCCACTTGTTCTACACTCCATTTTCTCCACTAAAAACATTGTGCCGAAAGCAAGAACACGGTGTGAAAGCTCATACTTTCATCTAACCCCTTGCACACCGAGGTCTTGCTCAATCATTTTTTGCCATGAAGAAAGCCAAAGATCTTCGGCGGGTTGAGGCTAGCTCGCCAAGACACGCCTCCCGACAAAACAAGCACAAGCTCCGCCTCAACTTCACGCATCTTGAAGACTCTCCCATGCAAGAAGACGCCGCACCGGCCGGAGGAAGAAGCCAAGCCTCCGACAATCGACGGTTTACGCTACTGCACTGACATTCGTGGAGACCGGAGATGCAAGCATATCTCCTACTAAGGACCGTGGTGTTCCAAAGACACACCGAATTCCCCCCGAAGCCTCGAACAAACAGTATGGATAATGAATTTCCCTATCCTTTGAGAGCAAATGGGTGGCGTGGATATTCCCCTCCCGATGAGGAAGGTTCTCGCCCCCCGACAATTCAGTTTTATGCACACTAGTAGGGACCAGCTAGGAATTTCTTTCCGCCTCTTTTGGTACACTCCCATCATGTTACGGGCAGACCTAGCTCATCACCGGGTTTTAGTTATAGATGCAATGAACATAGATTCTGCCTCTCCCCGCTTTGTTAGGAAATCACTTTTTGGGAGGAGATATCCGTGCTCATGAGACCGGTACTTTTCAAACCTCGCCACTCACGATCCAAAGATCCATCACTTAGGATATATCCACCGGATCTCGCCGACTTTTGTTTCCTAGACACGGGTTAGATGGGTGAATGAGGTTGAATTGAAATTACTCTATGCTATTGTCCACAAGGAAAAGGTTGCCGCCCAGTGGGTAGAAATGTGCAGAACTTTTGCTTTATCACAAAAAGCCGTTCCCTGGCCACCGCACATCTCTTATCACACGCCGGCCGCGATTGAGCTTTGGATAATCAACAGATAGAGTACATTTCCACACCTGTGGATTTTTGGATGGTTGGCGCAATTTTGTGCAAAGGCACTTAGTTAAGATTTTACCATCCTCAAGAGCTTGGTCATCTTTTCCCGGCTATGCAACCATAGTTCGGTTTACTCAACCCGGATGGCCAGCTATAAAAAGCCGCACTAACATTTGAGCTCGAGATCGCTGATAGCTTGGCGCAGAAAGACACACCCCACGCTTCACACGCAAAGGTCGTGAGACCTGAGGCTCGGATCCTCTCCCATGAGCCCTTACCACGCCACACAGCCCAGCCACAAATACACACCGACAGCCAGCAAGATGGCTCATCCTATGGGGGACCCCTGTGGGTAATACCCGGTATGATCCTAGGTGGCGTACCGCCGCCTGCATTACACCGGCACCATCAGAGTGGCCCAAGGAGATACAGCAAAGATGGGAGGGCCACCGTGATTTGACTTTGACGACAGCCCGACGATATGCCCCCACCAAATTAAAGATGTAGTAGCCACCACAAGGGGTGGAGGCTATCGGTATCTAGTCAAGCCAAGACGACGTCCGCATCTAGGAACATTGAGCACACGCCAATACCCATGTGTGCAAAGTACCGCACAAGGGCGCCAGAACCGGGAGCACAGAGTCGGCAGAGATGGACCCAAATGAGACCAACATGGCTACTTAAACGCACGCGAAGAAGCATTCGAGGTACCAAGGCTTCGATCCTCGATCAAGAGGGTCTCCAAATAGCTTGGGGAGGACCCCCATGTGTATCATTGCATTGCATATTTATTTCCATCAATTTTATTTTATTTTAGCATGTTTAAATTCCAAAGAATCTTGCATCAAAAAAAAAACTAAAACTAAAAAAAAAAAAAAAAATAGAATAAGTAGCTCTATGCCTTAATGTTTATATATACGAGCTTAAAAAATGTTTAGTCTTAGTCCCTTGTTGAAATGATGAATAGTTGCTCGCTTTTATGCTTTGCCTCGTGGCCTAGCTTATAATTCCGAATTTCTAAAGTTTGGGTTTAGTGGCTAAGTCTAAAAACTCATCCCCCGAAAAACCCCATTCATGTGGGTTGCATAGGCTCTATCTAGTCCTAAGTTGTTGCCAAGTATGATATGGTACAAAATGGATTTGCTATGATTTCGGCCCAAAAAGAGAAACTTGATGACCGTGAATCTACTTTGAAAAAGAAAAAGAGAAATGATATATGGGCCATGCTAAAAAAAAAAAAGAGAGAAAGAAAAATGAGATGAAAATGGAGAAGTGTCCCAGGGCCAGTAGAGCCCACATCTCTAAAAAAAAAAAAAAAAAGAGAGGAAATAAAAAGACAAAAGTCTAGGGCTTAGTAGAGCCCAACCTCTCCAAAAAAAAAGAGAGAGAAAATATATATATATATAAAGCACAAAGCCCATACTTTCGAAAAAATAAATATTATCTAAATAAATAAAACCCCGTGGATAAAAAAAGTTGGATCAAAAAGGATGAATGATAAGCATCTCGCTATAACTGCTCTATCCGCAACCTAAGACTTTGAGAGAAAAGCTAGAAAGCCC
>JADLZK010002206.1:0-96884 GCA_015847255.1 Hyparrhenia diplandra | reverse complement strand
TTACAAACATTTTTAGCAAAAGCATGGGCTTCACAATTTAATTATCTACCTTCATGCTTGAAAACAACTTTCCTAAAACCTCTTGGCTTTAATTTTCTTAAAGACTGAGGAATAAGCACACAAACTTTGCTTCTAAAGAGTCATAATCACTTCCAAGCAATCTGAAGCTATTACACACTTGTTCGCTCCCATGTCCATGGCCTAGGAAATTGCTTCATTACAAGCCAAAGCTTCAAAAGACAATGGATCTGTTAAAGTTAAACCATCAATAACTATTTTTTCTGATCCGGTATATAACCCTAAACCGTAAACCATCAATAACCATAGCACTTGTAGCAACATAATTCCCTACATATCCCGACACACTACACCAATAGTCCCCTTATCTCCAAATCGTGCCTCCCACCATCAACATTAAAACTTCAAGAAAAGCTTCAAGTGGAGCTATCCATTTGGAAGTTGGTTGATTGTTTCTTATTGACTTTGTTTTTTCATGGTTCTCGATCAATCCAACCAATTTGAGATCATCAAAATATTTTTTGTAATGAAGCTGAATGTTGATAACGGACTTTGGAATATACCCTTATGTAATGCCTTTCTTCGAGGCCCCAAGATTGCCCAACATATGATTAGTAGTTTTTGAAATTCATTTATAGATAAAGTTTTCCTAATAAATTGCCATGTCTTTGGATTATCAATTTCAGTTGCAATAATATGTTCAGTGTGATCCTCATCTACTAGAGCCCAAACACATCTTGACACTATACATTAGAAAAAGAGCATGATGCCACAAGTCGATAATAGCACCACATAGTTTCCACACACTTCATTCACTCATTGACCTTTCCTTAAGAACTTCATCACTTGGTAAAGAAATATGGGCTAATCTCCAAGCAAAACTATGAATTTAATTGTGATGGTACCTTGACCATCTAAAATAATTTCCATCTCCTTTTACCATCCAGAATAATTTCCATCTCCTTTTAGCTCCTTCAGTGTCCAAACTTTCTACTTTGCCACCCAACCAATCTTGTATTTGATTTCTGTTATGAACAAGCATTCTGTAAGCTGATTTAACCGAGAATACACCACATCTTTCACAGTGCCATGAACAAAAATTATCTTGCCGACATGAGCTTAAAGGAATAGTTTACCTGAGCATCCATATTATAGAAGTACTTTTCAATTTCGTTAAGCCTGAATTGCATGGTTATTCCATCTATTAATTAATTAATCAATTCACTAACACGTCTGGGTGCTTTGCTTTGATAGCTTTGATGCAATTGGTCGCAATTGCCGGAATGGAACCGGAGCTTCCGAAGTTGGCTGGACCACCATACGTAGTCCCCCAACTACTCTTAACGGCCCCGTCGGCCCGGCTGCGTTGATGGAGTTAGAGGGAGTTGTTGGGTGGCGGGCTGGAGGCCCAAAGATAACCAGGCCCGCAACTCCAAGGACGAAGCCTCGTAGCAGGGCCTGTGGTGAGAACATTTGCATGGACGCTGTATTTCCTTGGGCAGCGGAGCCCCTTGTTCGACAGAGATGCTCTGATCACTGATCAGATGTGTGCATGGAAACAGGAAATGGACCAGCATTGTGCATTGATCTTCTTGGACCGTGGTTGACTGCCCAATCCACAAGCGGCACAGGATTTCTGGAGCACTCCTCGTACCACGAGAATGGCAGGCTCAATGCTCATGCCGCAGAACAATTGTCAGGCCACTCGACCCCCCGGTGGACGGAAGAACGCATCACTCTTGAATCGAAGTGCTCTCTGGCTCTCTGCAATCGGGGTACGGCGAACGTGTATTCCTACGTGTACTGTAGTACATCTCCAAAGAACGTAAAAAATAAAAGTCATATTACATTACAGACTTCAGAATTCATAGTTTCCGTGCGTATTTTATCATTTTAAACTGTGGCTACCCCTATCTCCATCCCTAAATAAATTAACTTTTAGAATATTGCTGAGTCAAACCTTTCTTTTTTCTAATAGAAAAAATAAATTATATGACACAGAAAACATAATAAAAATATATCTCATATTGTATCGAACCATTCTAATCTTGTGTCGTAAATATTAGTCTTTTTTCTTTAACATTTAGTAGTTAATTAAATATAAAAAGTTTGACTTAGAACAGCTTGAGATGCTGATTTGATTCATGGAAGGAGTACTAGCTACGAGTTGATAGTGGTGTGACTGGTGTCCTCGCATACGCCAAAGCTGCAGCCCCGGCAGCTACTGTGTGCCGCCGTGTCTCAGCGGGCTGTATAGCCTGTAGCTAGAGCGCAGGCCTCGCCCGTCAGTCTGTCACCACCAGCAAGCATCTCGATTCCAACCCGGGGCCGGCGGGACGCCTCGCGCGCGGCGGCGCCGCGCCGCCAGCTGCCACCCACCGATCCGTGACGGCGCAATCCATCTCCACCACGCCTGCAATGCGTTTCTTCTCCCTCGCCCGGCCAGTCGCCCGAGCGCATGCATGACAGCATGAGAGTCCCGTTTGGACGCATGCCGCTACCCAACCACCGCTGTCCTCCCCGTTTGGCCGTTCTCTCCCCGGCCACACAGACGGACACGGCGGCAAGGCTGGCACCGGAGGGAGGGCCTTTGGCGTTGGCGTACGTGGTCTCGCCTTGCCTCGCCGCCGAAAGTGGGACGGCCCGGCTTTATACAGACACCGTGTTCCCGCACGCATATTCCCGCACGCATCGGCCAGCATGTTAGTATTGTACGTAGCGTGACAGGGACAATAGGCCTGTGCCGTGTGCATCCCGATAGCGAGAGCCGAGAGCACAGTGCACACTGACACACGATGCCGCCGCGCGCTGCGACTCCCAAGCCGTCGTGGCTCAGCGACGCGCTCCTCTTCGCCGCGGGCGCCGCGGTGGCCACCGTGGCGCTGCTCGCGTTCGCCAACCCGTTCGTTCAGCCGGAGGGTTACTACGACGACGGGGCAGCCGCCGCAGCCCTGTCATCTGGCTCTGCTGGCTCATCATCACCCGTGGGTGGTGGTGGTGGTGGTGCCGCCCGCACGTTCTACGACGACCCGGCGCTGGCGTACACCGTGGACCGGCCCATCACGGGGTGGGACGAGAAGCGCGCCGGGTGGCTGCGCGCGCACTCCGGAGTTCGCCGGCGCCGGTGGCGACGTCGAGCGCGTCCTCATGGTGTCCGGCTCGCAGCCGACGCCGTGCGGGGCCCCGGGCGGAGACCACACGCTGATGCGGCTGCTCAAGAACAGGGCCGACTACTGCCGGCTCCACGGCGTGCAGCTGCTCTACAACATGGCGCTGCTGCGGCCGTCCATGGACCGTTACTGGGCCAAGATACCGGTGATCCGCGCCGCCATGGTGGCGCACCCGGAGGCGGAGTGGGTGTGGTGGGTCGACTCCGACGCCGTGCTCACCGACATGGACTTCCGCCTCCCGCTGCGCCGGTACCGCGCCCACAACCTCGTCGTCCACGGCTGGCCGAGCCTCGTGTTCGACGAGGCCGCCAGCTCCTGGACCAGCCTCAACGCCGGCGTGTTCCTCATCCGGAACTGCCAGTGGTCGCTCGACTTCATGGACGCGTGGGCCTCCAAGGGGCCCGACTCCCCGGACTACCAGCGCTGGGGCGCCGTGCTCAAGTCCACGTTCAAGGACAAGGTGTTCGACGAGTCGGACGACCAGTCGGCGCTCGTGTACATGCTGCTGCAGAAGCACAAGGGCAGCCGGCCGTGGCGGGACAAGGTGTTCCTCGAGAGCGACTACTACTTCGAGGGCTACTGGGCGGAGATCGTGGGGCGGCTCGGGAACATGACGGACCGGTACGAGGCGATGGAGCGCCGCCCGGGGCTGCCGCGCTGCGGAGGCGGCATGCGGAGAGGGAGCACGCGGAGTACGCGGCGGCGAGGACGCCGCCCTGGCCGGGGCCGGGCTGGAGGAGACCGGGGTGCACGGGTGGCGCCGCCCGTTTGTGACGCACTTCACGGGGTGCCAGCCATGCAGCGGGCAGCGGAACGAGCACTACTCCGGGGACAGCTGCGACCAGGGCATGCGCCGCGCGCTCAACTTCGCCGACGACCAGGTGCTCAGGGCGTATGGTTTCCGGCACACCGGTCCGCTCAGTGACGACGTGCAGCCACTGCCGTTCGATTACCCTGCAAAGGCAGTGACCAGCTGATCTGATCGACGTGAAATTCCAGCTGCCCCTTGCATGCATCTCGCATTACCGCATACAAACAGCTTTGCTGGCTAGCTGCTCCTTTTCTGGGCTTGATAACTTCAGATGGTATAATTCGCTTGTTCTGGTTACGTTTTAAATAATCATGCTGTAATCACACTAGCATTCGCTACTGATTCTCAATTAGAATTCAGAACATTATAAGGTAGGGCACCTGTGACCGTCCTAACATTCTACCACCGTGATCGAATGCACTTCTGAAACCTAGAACAATAAACCAAACATGGTAAAGGAGAGAAATGCTCACAAACCCGTAAGTACAACAGATAAGTTGGGACTAGGCACAATTCAACGGATGGCAACGAGTCATCAGTTTCATGGTTCAAAGCAGTAGCCACAAGTGCAGACAGTACTTATCAGTTCGAGTAGACTAGTTCAACCACTCAGCTGAATCTGCACTTCAGAAGTTAGACATCCTAGAGGAGTTCATGCAGCACATGATACGTTTTTTATATACACAGCATAACACGTTTACGCAGCACATCCAAAACACCAACAGGCCAGTTTGCAGATTCCGTGCTCCGATTCTGGTGGAAATGAAGGCCAATAAGAATGGTGTACAATCAGGATATATGTGTTTGTTCAAATATCTGAAGCATGGGTATTACCATTATTGGTCTAGTTCCATTGGAGATTCACTTAGCAGCTTTTATGTTCGCGAGGGTAGCAAGAACCTCAGTGACTGAACCTTCAGTAGCTGACCTATTAGCCTGGAACAAAATTTGGTTCTGCGAGAGTTAGATGTTGCCACAATGGTACATTCAAAATGCCAAAATACTGAAGGGCCCAGAAATAGGCTGACCTTGAGAGATGGCACTAGGGCATAAACCTCTTCAACGGTCTCAGGCCCAATGTTTGCTATCATGCATATCTGTTGTACACACCACAATGGTAGAGTGAGATGAGGTTAGTGCTACACTACACATAAAGGAAAGGAAAAGAAATGAGTAACAAACCTCGCCATCACTAACCCCACATTTTTAAGAGGCCTGCAGCAACCAGTTAAGGAACTGTACTGATAAGATTTCCGTTTAATAAAATAGTATAACTCTCAAATATGATGCAAGTTCTAGTGTCTCTATAGTAAAAAATAATATGATTAGGATACTCAAGGGCTTGTTTCACAGAGCTTGCAGTGGTGAAATGATTTCCATCTTTTGCATACTGAAAAGCTTTGTCAAATGACCTGCAGAAGCAATAAGATAATAGTAAACTACAAAACAAACAGCTAAGGGATGAAACATCAGAAAGATAAAAAAGAGTAAAACAGGTCATAAAAAGGAAATATTATCCTTACTCAGGAATTTTGATCTTGGGGTCCTCTGATAGTATAGCCATGTGCTCGTGAATTTCTTGCAATAGATCAGCTGCTTCACAATTCATTAGCATTCTAGAATTTGGAGGGATATCTACAAGCAAATACGCATGTGTTTGCATGAGAAACTAGCAGGACTAGTTTATATGGTTCATGGAAATCAGATTATTGCAGATTTCAGAATGAATAATATACCACTTAGAACACCAAACTCCTTTTTACAATTTACACAAGTTCAAAATATTACTATATACAACTTACAAGCTCAAAATATGTGGTGGGAGTGGGATCCACAAATATATAACTAAATTGTCAAATGCATTTTACTGAACAGCACATTGTACATACATCAACAAGCAAAAAAAAAATGCTAATAACACCTGCCCACTATTACCCTTTTCAAAACAGAAACTTGCAAGAACCAGGTGACTGCATAAACATGGTCAGTGCATATCAATTCTCAAATACTCCGTCCGTCCAGAAATGATCTATGTATTTTGACCAGAAGAAGTCTTTCAAAGTAGATTTTGACACAAGATTTCTCTTGTAATATAATGGCAATTGCTAAAGATTCAACATAATCTTAAAACCACTTTGAATACAAATATATTGATGCAAATTTGCATTAGATTTACATATAATTGAACTAATTGATGATCAAAGTTTGTAAAGCTTGAACTCCCTATTAAAATACATAGGTCATTTGAGTGAGGGAGTAACTTTATGCATGTCCATTAACAAGATGCCAATGATACCATGGCCCATCTCTGCATGGCATAAATATCCAGCATGTGACCAACTTAAGAGCAAGAATGGCTTACCAAGATATCCAAATGAGAGTGGAAAGATGAATGATTTTAAGCGGAAAATTCTGCAGGGAAAAAACAAAGCCAGTAGTAGCTTCTTTTTTGAGAGAGAGAGAGAGAGAGAGAGAGAGAGAGAGAGAGAGCAATTAATCAACTGTAGAGAACAACATACAAGTGGAGGCAACAAACACCAGGACAGATTCCAAATCTTTTACAAATGACCCTCAAGTCCTTGTACAATAAATAGTTTGATTGTAAAGAAACGGTGATGGTATTTGAGAAGAAATAAATAATGATACATACAGCAACAGTGAAAACACCGTTGAGTTCTTATACAAACTCTCCATGACCCTAGTTCGCAAAGTAAAGAACAGAAACAACAGAACATGGAAGAACTCCCAAGGCCAATGAGCAACATGGGTGCGGTTTTGTGGCACCAAAACTCTCCCTGAATGTGTTGATGTACTAAAATGCACCTAGGAAAGTACCAGAAAACAAAAAGTGTGCTTTCTTTTCCACAACATGGACAGCTATAGTTTGATCCTATAATGCCTTCCAAACGATGCTGGAAATCTTAGCCACATCACTAATATAGTCAATTTCAGTACTAGAATCTTGGGAAATTAGCATCTAAATAAGCTGCATTTTGATAATTTCGTTGAGGGAACTGACCAAGCTCTAGTTTTAGTTCTGCATCAGACTTGGTAGGCACCGCATGTGATGAAGAACCCTTTCCACCTTTGCCACTACTGTATGCTTTTCCATTGCTTGCGCCTCCTAAAAGGGGATGGAAATATTACAGTTAACACTGATAAGACAACATATGAAAGAAAGCAGAAATGTAATAACAGTAAAAGGTAAATAACCTGATCTCTAGCACACATCCCTAAGTACCTTTTTGAAGGGGGTGATGTTTAGTAACATTGTGTATTTGTACCTTTAGAAAATGATGAAGTCTTTCCACCAGTTTTTAGGCCCTACCCGACGAAGCCTTCCCGTTTGACTTCGAAAGTGAACAGGAGTCGCTCTTTTACAAAACCTAGAAACAAGCAGCACTACATGAGTACAGCAGGTGTCAAGCATGCATGAAGCTATTCATGTGCAGTAACATTAGGCTATATTATAGAGTTTAGGATTTTATTCAAGTAATGAATCCCTTTATTTTGCTCTTAACAAAATACTAAAGATCAAGTACATCATATGTACAGTTCAATTCATAGTCACAAGAATTCTGGGTCGAAGGGATGCGAAGTTGACAATTGGAAAAGGGTCGAGGGATGCGAAATGACAATCGGAAATCGGATGCAAAAAAAAAAAAAAAAAAAATGTGGTACAAAAGGGGAACGAGAACCAAACATTTGGTACATGAACCCCAAAGGTTTTGGGTCGATGACCCCGGTACGAAGTCTGGAGACAAGGGTCGTGAACCAATTATCTTTTCCTTTTTGAAGACTGTACACGTTAGGAAACAAATCGCATAGGAATGTTTTACGGATGGAAATATCGCGTGCTACATACGACACTAATTGCATCACATAACCTGTATAGTGTCATTAGGAAACAAAAAAAACAAAAAGAAAAGGCCCATATCAGCCCAAAGCCCAAGTCCCAGGAACCTTATCCCTTGCTCGGTCTGCTCCTCTCCTGGCCACATATCAGACGCCGCCGCCGTTGGCTGCTCTCTGCCTCTCCCGTGTCTCTCTCTCATCGAAGTCGCGCCCAACGCCGCCCGCCGCTCCTCCTTTCCCCCCACCGGGCGATATCCACCGGCACAAGCACGCGCCCACGGGCGCCGCTACTCCCCACCGGGCGCCCTCTTCCCGGCATCCCTTCCTCCTGCACTGCCTCCCAACATCCACGTCGCCTCCATGCATCCCTGCCTTAGGTGGATCTGTGTGCCTTTTGTCGCTAACATGCTCGCGCTGCCTAGAGCACCGCCTACCCTCACCTTGAACTCGTGCTGAATGGGTGCGCTACCCAGCCAAGAATGGGGCGTCAGCCCATCCCGTCCCCATACCTAGATTTGGGTCGGCGAACCTGGTACATGGTTCGCGGCTTCGACCCCGAACCCTGTGACTATGGTTCAATTATTACCACCTGGAAGCTGATATGCACACAATGCACCTGTCAATCATGATTCCAAAGTAGTTTATAGTAGACTTTGCAATCAAAGTGATATCATTGTTCACACTTATGGTGTTGGTGACTAGACAGTGAAAGTGTACAATGCAATTAGGAAAAAAAATGACAGTTAAAAAATGGTATCTATTCATGTGCCAACAATTTTCCTCCAGTAATATATCAGGTGTATGAAGCCTGCCAAGAAAAGCTGACATGCATTTTGAGAAGAAATGACTAAGACCCAAAAATAAATGATCCTTATGATTATCATTAGAACTGAATATGCTGTTACCTTCAGAGTCAGAGTCAGAGTCAGAATCTGAGAGCACAACTATTCGGTCTCTATTGGCAGAAACCTTGACCCTTCCATTCGGTACTCGATCCATTGGGAAACTTGTCAAGGCTCCTACCACAAATAAGCACGTAAGAAGTTCTGCTTATCAAAGGTTACATCATTCATATTTAAATTCATCACATATGCACATCAAAAGTGTATGACAGGGCCATGGGCGGATCCAGCCGGATGCATAGGTATTCCCAGGAATACCCAATTATTTTGAGAAAAAAAAAAAAAAGAGGAGGCGAGGGAGAAGAAAGAGGAAGAGCAGAGGAGGACCAGCAGGGTTTGGGGAAGGCCAAACTCCCATCTCCGCACCATCGGCTCCCATGGCCGTGGCAGCTTCCTCACCGGCCAACTGCAGAATTAGTGATGTGAGAGGGGCAGCAGGAGGCCACAACAGCTCTCGATACGCATAGAGTGGAAAGAGATCTGCAAGGGGGGCGCATGGGAGAAGGGGAGGGGAAGCGGCAGGGAGGAATAGCTAAAATGGCTTTTGGTTAGGGTTTCGTGCTCAGCTTCGCACAGCGCAAAGGGAATGGGGAGGTGGGGTGGCAGTACCTGGTATGCTCGTCGCCGGCGTAGAGAACAATCCTCTGCACCTGGCTTAGGGCGGCGGCGGCTCGCCAGTCGTCAGAGAGCGAGAGTGGAGGGTCACACAACAACGCACGCGGAGGAAGAAGAGGACGGAAGGGTTGCTTTTTTTTTGAGGAAACGTACCTGTATTACTGGGAAAGGGCCCGGCGTACAAATACGAATACAGATACGACCGCAGAGGATACACCACAGCTGTCCGGGCCATCTTACACAAAGGTCCCTTGAAAAGAAAAAAAAATACATTGAAGCCCAAAAACCCTTCTCTCAACATCGCGTGTTCGGTCGAAAAAGTATCGATTCCGAGGACGCCATCACGTCGGAGCTCACGAAGAAGACGCCGATGAAGAAAAATCGGAGGAATCCCATCACTGAAGGTTTTAAGAAAGCATGCAAATTACAACCCGACCCAATGGCCGGGATTATGTCATGGTGAGGACATCGCTTTTTAAAAAATTCCTTCAATCTTTGAAAAATCATAGTAAATCACGAAAAAATCATAAAATGAAAAATCCAATTTTGTTAGACTCCACGTGATTAGATCTACACATTGAATATATAATATGATATTATTTAGTACAAAGTTTTTGTTTTTTCTTTTTTATTTATTTGGTGAAATCTTTTAAAAATCATAGTAAATCACAAAAAAATCATAAAATAGAAAAATCTATTTTTATACTCCACATCTGCATGTCTACATAGTGAATATATAATATGATATGTTTCAATTACAAAATTTTTTATTGTAGCTTTAGATCTGTTCTTTTTTGTGTAATTTATTAAAATAATTCGTAGCTACAACTTCTATAATTATTTTTGGAGTAAAGCATACCATATTATATATTCAATGTGTAGATCTACTCATGTGGAGTCTAACAAACTTGAATTTTCTATTTTATGATTTTTTGTGATTTACTATATTTTTTAAAGATTCAACCGGATTTTTTTAAAAAGAAAAAGGCAAACCTTTTATTACCCGCGCAATACCGCCCCTCAAAACCGCCGAGGGAGGTAATTTGCATGGTTTGAAAAGTTGAGGGATGGATTTGTCCTCGTTTTGACGTTGGGGGAGGAAAAGTGAACTTTAAATCGATAGGGGGATGGAATCCGACGCACCGGTTTGGTTTCATGGGACTAGGTTCAGAAATAAATGACTAAATATTAGTCACCTTTGTTTTAAGGTTCCTTTTCTCACGTTCTTTGAAATTTCTTCACTAATTTCGGTGGAAAAATATCAATTCCCTCCCCAACTATCATGTTTGTTCACTTTTCTTCCTCAACGCCAAAATTCGGACAAATCAATCCCTCGGCCTGGTTTTGGAGGCAAACAAGCCCTTATTCTCTATTTTGCCTTTTTTTCTTTTTAAAAAATTTCTGATTCAATCTTTGAAAAATCATAGTAAAACATGTTCAAAAATCATAAAATGAAAAATCCAATTTTGTTTACTCACGTATTAGATCTACACATTGAATATATAATATGATATTATTTAGTACAAAGTTTTTGTTTTTTTTTTTCTTTTATATTTATTTGTAAAATCTTTAAAAAAATCATAGTAAATCATTAAAAATCATAAAATAGAAAATCTATTTTTATACTCCACATCAATGTCTACACAAGGTGAATATATAATATATCATATGTTTTTTAGTCAAAATTTTTATTGTAGCTTTAGATCTATTCTTTTGTATAATTTATTAAAATAATTAACGTTTCCCGCTACAACTTCTATAATTATTTTTTTTGGAGTAAAGCATACCATATTATATATTCAATGTCGAGATCTACTCATGTGGAGTCTAACAAACTTGAAATTTCTATTTTATGATTTTTTTGTGATTTACTATATTTTTAAAGATTCAACCCATTTTTTTTTTTCAAAGAAAAAAGGCAAACCTTTGTTTTTTTTTTTTTTTGACAACACCGTGCCAGCTTCGTTGGGCCGAGGGAGGTAATTTCCATGGTTTGAAAACCACAGGGCTGTGATTTCGAGTGTCCTTTGGTTTTTTTCTACGTTGAGGAATTGAAAAGTGAACTCGCACGACAAGTTGGGGAGACATCCACGCCGACTTTTTCCGTTGTTTGGTTCATGGGGCTAGGTTCTGGTGATAAATGAGACTAAATATTAGTCAACACCGGTCTCTTTTAAGAGTCTATTGAAATAAGCACTAATTGAGACTAAAAATTAATCCATATAGTCCTCATGTTTTATTAATTTAGGGACTAAAATGAGACTAAAAATTAATCCCTAGTCCCTAGTTCCATGGAAACCAAACAAGCCCTTATTCTCTATTTTAATTTTTTATCTTCTTCTTGATTTCTGATCTATCCCCTCTTCGATCAATGACCAGTAAAACAAAGTTCAAATACACAAATAGTAATAAATATTTATCAGTATATAGTAGTACTACCTTGTAAATGATTAAATGGAACTTTTTATATTTATTAAAGTCTGACATTTCTATTGGATTTGTTTAAGTCGAGTAGAATTGTTTATATTTCATTAGTGTTTATAGAACGGCTGAATTGTTTAGGCTCACTTGACAATACAGCAAGGTCACTAGTATCAAAATCCTTTTTAGTCCTCTTTTTCAATGCTCTCTTTAGTCCTCTTTCTTGTAATAACAACAATTAGAAATCGGTGTACTAACGTTTTCCGCCGACGAGCTCGCACACATACAACGGCGATATACTATCATCCTTGGTCCACGAACGTCGACAACGATCTCCACGTTGATGGTTGCTCTCCCAAACGTACGGGCACACCCCTGTCTTCCTGCCCCCTGCACGCAGTGCCACCGTGCCAGCTTTTTTTTTTTTTTTTGACAACACCGTGGCAGCTTCGTTGGGTTATCCGAACGAGTGGGTCCACGTCGTAAACCACAGGGCTGCTGATCCTATCGAGTGTGGCCTTGGTGCCTTTTTCTCGACCCCCAGGAATTGAATCGGAGTCCTGGCTCGCACGACAAGACACGACGACATCCACGCCGCCATACACTGAACTTGTTCGGCCCCGTCTGGTTTCACTGAACTTGTTCGGCCCCGTCTGGTGATAGAGGAGTACTGTAAGTACTGTACGAGCGATGAAAAAACTAGACTTTTGAATTAAAGCCTACTACCTCTGTCCCGGAATCAGAGTCGCTTGGGGTAGAAGAGTACTAGTAGTAGACTTGGTGGTGAAGTGATTGGCCAAAGAAAAAAAAAAAAAAGACCTGGCGAAGTGAAGTGAACCAAATCGGTGTGGAGAAATACTACCTGCGAGCTCGCATGTCGTGTGTTGCGCTTGCTGCCTTGGTCTCAACACAAAACACGAGCAGACACGGACGTACGGAGTAGAAAAGCGCAGAGTTCGGTAGCTGTCCATACACACTGCACACACACACACTGACTGGTCTTCCGTCTCGTCGCCAAACATGTCCATACGAGGCTGGCACACACATGCCATGCCACCACTAGCCACACGCACATATTGTTTCGCCGTTCGTTTCACACCAACACTCGTGCGTTGCCGCCTCACCGTGGTCCGTGAGTGCGCGGCGTCTCACGAGATCGAAAGGGCGTGCACGATCGATCATCTGATCCGCTGTCCGCTCAGTCAGTCTAGTCGCTCGCTGCCGCCCAGTAGCACGGTACTACTTGGTCCAGTACTATTGACTTTGGTTGGGTGCCGTCGGATAATCCGATTGAACAACGATCGATCCACTTTGGTTGGTCGCTGCCCGTGACACGAGGCTCCGCTGTTCGTCCCTCCTGGATATGGCTCCACAGATTTGTGTTCGTGTTGTGTTGATTCCTTGATTTTCCGTTTTTAGAGCTGCACCGCTGTATACAAGATGGCTCAGTTCCCTTGGGGCGTCAGATTTGCCCCGCTAAAAACGCTGCCACTGGCCCCAATGCGCGTGAAAGAAATGACAGAGGGGGAGAGAATCACGGGACCCATTAGTTAAAGTAACTAAAAAAAAAATGTTATAACTGAAAAATTAAAAGACTTAAATTTCGATATCCATCCACAAATCGTTTTCAAACTAGGATAGGAAGGAATATTTAGAAAAATTAAAATTTTTTTCTACGGTGCGTGCGTGCGTGATTGCTGAACCGTTGCCGCTGCAATATTTCTTTTGTAGGTGTTTAAAGTGTTCTCATCTCCGTTTTAGAGTTTTAGGGGGGACTGACGAGACACGGGACGAGACCTTCTCACGCTATCCATCCACAGTTCGTTTTCAGGATATAGGAAAGACAAGAATATTCTATGGTGCGTTGCAGCCTTGAACCGTTGCCGCTGCAGCGTAACTCATCTCCGTTTTAGCATCTCTGCGATGCTACTCCAATATTCTTGTTCCAAAATTAGCTGCCGTGCCGAGTGCAAGGAAAAAAAGGTGAAGAATCTTCTACGGCAGCGGCTCGATTCTTCACGTTGTGCGTGCCTGTGCGCGTATCCAGATTCCAGAACCCAGATCGTCCGTCCATCCATCCATGGTCACCGCCGGCGCCGGCGCCGCCAGTCGGTCGGCGGCCGGGCCGCCGTGGCAGCAGCAACGAGCGAGCCAACCAACCAAAACCACAGAAGGACTTGTCAGCGGCGACGGCCCCACCGCCACTTGGCGAAAAGCGCAGCGCACGTGGCGCCCGCGGGAGCGGCCCTTATCCTTGGCGCGCGGGGCAAATGACGGCCCTGCCCCTGAAAAAAGTGAAAAGCGCAAAAAGGGCACCGCGGGTCCCGCACGGCCGCACCACATAGGCAGGCGACGACGAGGTGGGTGGGCCCCGCTCCAGCCCGCCCTCATCCTCTTCCCTTTCCCCCTCGCGTTCTCCCTCTCCCGGTCTCCATTCTCCACCTGTTCCATCCCATTCTCCTCCCGCCCCCCCCACCTCGCCTCGCTTATCCCCTCCGAGCCCCGATCCCTGCTCGACGTGCTGGCAAAACCTCCTCCTAGTCCTCTCGTCTCGCATCGCTTGTCAAGGAGGTTGTTGTTTTCTCTACCGGCGCGGCAATAGCGAAAGCTTCTCGATCTCTCCCCCAACCCATCCACGTCCAGCGGTAGCTTGGCCGCGCCCGCGAGGGTGGGATCTGGGATCCCGAGCTCCGTGGAGAAGCGCCGACGCGATACGGTGAGTGTTCTTTCTGGTTGTTGTTTGTTTCATCGCGAGCTCTGTTAGTATTTTTTTTTTTTTTTGATATAGGAGAGCTGTTCGTTCTATGTATGGTTGATTTCGGACATTCGGTACCGTTCCTGCGAGCGGTAGCTTGGATTTCGATGAGAAGTGCGTAGCTTCTTCGATCGGGGATTGAGTGTTCGATTTCGAGTCCGCTTGCTTAGCCCGCGCTGGACTGACAAGTCTGAACTCTATTTTTTTTTTTTCTCTTTGCGGACACTTCACGTTTTATTCCGTGTTGCGTAGAGCGTACGTGAGTGGGGGTCTTGGTTTGTTTGATTTTGTCCTTGCGCAGGCGGACTCAGTTGCTCAAAAAACTTGATTACCCCCATCTAATCACCGGAGCACCCCGTGGCTTTGCTTGTATCTGCAGCCAATTCATCTAGAAAGTTTTTTTTATCTTTTCTTTTATTTTCTTTTGAAAAAAAAAGTTGTTTTTTTGCCTACGCATGAATAGTGATCGTATATTCGCGCTTTGCTTGCACGTGGTTTTCTTTTCTGTTCTTAGCCGCAGCTATTCATTGGTGTCGAAAGGAGATCGTTTTGCAGCTTTAATTAGGTTGCTTTTTTTAGCAAAATTTTCCATGTTTATTGGAGTAGCGCGGAAAGTCTGTTGGCTTCCAGCATAGGTGCATGAGCGAACAGACAGAGGAAAAAAAAAAAAAGTGAGGATTAGTGGTGCTTAATACCTGTAGCTGTAGTTATTCTAACCGAAGTTTGGCAAGTGTCAACTTATGCTGTGCTAGTACACGCTTACCGGCCATGTGCATGGAAACTGGAAAGTGTCCATTGGATATGCCAAAAATATGAACATGCTACTTAAAATGATAACTAGAGAGCCGTTTGCACTAGAGGTCGCTAAAGTTTGGTTGCACTTCATCCATTTTGTCCCTCACGCCAATGTGCTGATATGCAGCTAAGCTGGCATGAGAGGACTCTTTGACTTTTCAAAGCATTGATGCCAATCGCAATAAGCGCTTGATTTGTCTCCAACTTGACTATTCGCTCTATCTTTTGGTGGTACCAAACGCATTATTGTCACTCTATTTGAAGGTCTTTTTGAATTTACTGTGCTTACCTCCGCACTTATGCTTTACAGAGATTATATGATTGCACAATAGCATAGTCTGAAATTACAGTTTGTTCTGTTTATTCGGGGGAAAATAGTGTTTGTTCTGGGTGGAAGTCCCCATACATATTTTGAAACTTCTAGTAGTTATATTTGTCGTCCTTCTCGGCAGATCTAGGAAGAATATCTAATCCTCAAGTTTTCTGTGAGGGGAAGCGTCCTATGTAGCTAAATCAAGGAATTGTTCTGCGTTATCCTAAGATTGTCACTAGCTCGGGGCAGGATGTAAGTAGATGCATATTTTTGTTGATGTGGAACGGAACAGGTGTCTGTTTGCATGGGCTGGGGAAAAATTGCCAAGTTTTTCTCAATACCCAAATTTTGTCTCTTTGCGAAATAGTGAGAAATAACTATAGGTTTGTTATATTGTTACTGACTGTTTACTTCTATGTGCCAGTATCACATAGGATTCCACTGGATTCAGCTGCTGAACAGGGCACCAGAAGGTGGGTTTGGTAGTAAGCACTGAAGAGCGAGTGGAATTCTCTCAAAATACTGTCCAGGATCATGGCTTCTCTCTGTGATTTCTGTGGGAAACAAAGGTCAATGATCTACTGCAGATCAGATGCGGCATCTTTGTGCCTATCATGCGACCGTAATGTTCATTCAGCTAATGCGCTGTCTCGGCGTCATACAAGGACCCTTCTTTGTGATCGTTGTGGTTCACAGCCTGCATCAGTCCGATGTCTTGAGGACAACGCATCACTTTGCCAAAACTGTGATTGAATGGGCATGATGCAGCATCAGGGGCTTCTGGGCATAAAAGGCAGGCCATAAACTGTTACTCAGGGTGCCCATCATCAGCAGAGCTTTCGAGAATCTGGTCATTTATTATGGATATCCCGAATGTAGCTGCTGAGCCCAGCTGTGAGGATGGATTAAGCATGATGACAATCGATGACAGTGATGTGACTAATCATCATGATACTTCAGATGATAAAAGATTGTTGGAAATAGCTAACACAACACTCATGAGCGATCCACCTTCAGCTGACAAGCTTAAACCTTTGATAGGTTCTTCTTCCAGAGATGGGTTTGATGTTCTGCCTGTAGCCACAGATCAACCTGCTGGACCAGCTTCAGTGACGCCTAAGGTGCTATGTGCCTTCCATATTTTCCTCCAAGAATGTTTCTGAACATTGTGCTTTGTTTTTGCATGTCAAAAGACTTGTTGCTTATGGCATGCAAGTTACTTAAACATATAAAATAAAGAATGTTCTCATATGAATATAGCACAATAATAGTCATGTAGCTTGGTTACTGTTTCAGTCTTGCAGCAGCACAATTCATTTACTGTTTATCTTCAGGAAAATAGTACACAGAAATTATTCCTTAGTGATGACCATTTGTCTCTATTTAACACTGTCTGACTCTTTTTTTTTCCTGCTGGGCTGTCAGTGCTCTAGTAGCTTCTCTTTACAATGAAAAATCCATTTCTGTAACAAGTTATTAGATAAATTTACATCAGTGGACAGTTGCAAGTTGCATCGGTTCAGAATTTCAGATCTTGCTTATCATCAGTGCCTTATTTTTTTAAAAAAAAATATGATCTGTTATCGCTATGTTCTTATCAGATGCTGGTTACATGTTTTAGGTACCTTATGCCAAAGATGATGATAAGTTCCATGATGGCATGTATGAAGACTTATGTGTGGATGATGCTGACCTGACATTCGAGAATTACGAAGAGCTATTTGGTACCTCTCACATTCGAACAGAGGAACTCTTTGATGATGCTGGAATTGACAGTTACTTTGAAATGAAGGAAACACTACCTTTTGATTCTAACGAGGTATGTACTTTTCTTGTATACTCTCTGTGACAAATTTGACATTTAGGACATCAACATAGTCAAGAAGGTGGCAATTTGGCAAAAGAATTGCTATGAAAATATGGCATTTCAAACAAATCTAACTAAATGTTATGAAATTACTTCAGGTAACATGTATCTTACACTGTCAATGCACATAACTGTCACATCTGGATGGCCAAAGTATACATTTTTCATTTGAATTTTTCCTGTGGGAGTTTCTTAAAAAAAATCATGTGGGAAAGAGAGTTCCTGTGCTTACTTCCCCAATCTACTCCTAGTTAGCCAGGTCACTTTATTTTTTTACCTCAGTTGCTATTTATGGTTTCTGTTAATTTCACATATCAAGTCTGCGTTCAGGACATTTTGTCATTTAAAGTATTAAGTTTATTTTCATCCATTTAATACTCTGTTTTTTAACTCAGTGTCAGTGAATGCAATTATACACAAAAAGGTCAAGTGTTGTTGCTTTACTAATTTTTTTTTTTGGGACATTTTTTTTTTATGTTTTCAGCGGCCCAAAACTATGCAGCTAGAATGTAGCAATGTGGTTTCAGCTGATTGTGTGATGTCAAACCCAGGGGCAAGGGCTGATTCCAGCCTCTGTATTCCTGTTAGGCAAGTCAGATCTAGTATATCCCATTCCTTATCTGGTTTGACTGGTGAGAGCAGCGCTGGAGATCACCAAGATTGTGGGGTGTCACCAATGCTCCTCATGGGAGAGCCACCCTGGCATTCTCCTGGTCCTGAAGGCTCAGTTGCTGGGGGCAGCAGAGACAGCGCCTCACACGATACAAGGAGAAGAAGAAGAGAAGAAAGTAAGCACGTCTAAATGTCTACTTGTGGTTATTTCTGCACTTAACATTATCATGCCTATCTTTTTTAAGAAAATGTCTCCCACCTTCTGGGTCACTTATTTCTAGTTTCAGTTTTGTATTTCCTTGCAAAAGTTGCTAAATGATCTTTCTTTTCATGAATTTGATCTACAGGTTTGACAAGAAGATAAGATATGAATCTCGCAAGGCTAGGGCAGATGTGAGGAAGAGGGTCAAGGGACGGTTTATTAAGGCTGGTGAAGCATATGACTATGATCCACTAAGCCAAACTAGAAGCTACTGAGCCTTGAATGTGATGGTTGTTATCGTCCAGTGTCAGCCTAGCAATCTCCAACAGCTCACCTGTTGTAGGTTGTGCTACGGGCAAGATCACTGGAGAGCACAACAATTGCATGCATCAGAGCCTGCGGGGAAAGAAAAGGTTAAGAAGAGATACAAGTGTTGGGATGAATGAAAAAGACAAAAAAATGCAGACTTGCCGGACTACTTGTGGCGAGGATGGAACATACATATTCATTCTTCAGCTGCTCTGCAGATGAGTGATTTGGATGGAGCTTTGCCGTCTGTGCGTCGAACAGATGCAATTGGCGCTCGTCCTCCAGACCCTGTGGCGGCTAAGGTGTTCGGCAGTGAGCTGCCAGATTGTACAGTCTGGGTAACAGCCTAACAGGATACGCTTATACCTCTCAGCTTTCGTTCTGTAATATTATTTGTGAAGCACAATCTTCTCATGTCAGGAGATTGTTCTTCGGTCGTGTGTATGTTTTTGTAGATGGATGCAACATTGGTAAAAAGAAGAAGTAGCCGTCATAAACCTCTGTGACTATCCCTTTTGTTTTTGTTAGGTCGCATGTAGCATTGGGGATGAGCAGGAGGATCACACGTATCTGGACACTGAACCTCTGTAACTACAATATTTTGTGCCAGAATAACCTTCTTTCTTACTCATCTTCTGAGATACGATTTATGCTCCTTCCTTGCGCGCTTACATATGCATCGTGATTACTGATAGTGCTGGGCTAGAAGGTAGTCAGGTTAACGTGCCCGCTGCGCTCCAGGACTGAGTGATGCAGAAAGACAACTGTTTACGGGCCGGCAATCCCTGATCGGGCAGACTAGACATAGGCCGCAATCCGGCGTCCTAGCCGCAAAACCCTAGGCACGAAAAAATAACGAGAACCTAACATGGGGTTTCAACCTAACATACGTAGGCGCAAAAATAGATCCCACTAATTATAATTATGTAATATAAATATTTTATCCTATTTTAATATATAATTTAGCTATTTGGTTTCTCTCCTCGATAGCCAAAAAACGTGAATTATTTTTATACGGAGGGGAGTAGCCGCAATCCGGAAAGTCCTAGCCGCAATCAAACGGCAAAGAAAAATAACGAGAACACCATGGGCCGGTTAGTAGTCTGCAGGGTCTGGGGATGGGTCCGTATGGCTAGATAGTTAGAGAATTAAAAGCTAGATCCCTAGATTTTTTAGCAGTCAATTTTGTTCATGAAAAAAGGAGCACCAATGTGGATGCTCATGTAATAGCTAGAAGTTTGATCTTGAGTGAGACGGGCGCATGTTCGTTCTCGCCGCCGCCTTTTGGCATTTGTAATTCAAGAAACCATGCTATGTGAATAAAGCAAAGGGTTTTTGCTCAAAAAAAAAAAAAAAAAGCCTAACGAAATCAAAATTCTCTGTATTTTGTCCCGTTCCCAATTCCTAGCAACCGAATTTACCGAGGTATATTCAGTTGTTTACCTCGACTTACCGAAATGTTTTGAGTTTGAGTGTTGTTATTGATTGTACTATTATAGACAATTTATTATACTAGCTGGATTCCCCACGTGTTGCCACGAGTATAGAGAAGGAATATAAATATGTCGAAATGTTAACTAATAAGAATTAATAAATGTATATGTATACTATTGATAATTAATGTAATACATGTTACTGGATGACTTTTAGCATTCTAATTTAAACAATTAAATTTATGTTAGTAAAGGATGTGGTTTGTTAATGTAAATACTTTGAATGAAAGACTTCATGACACGTGGTAGTGGATGCTTTGATGTGGGCAACACATTGCATGGAGGGATAGTGAAATATTCTAATGGATGTTGATGTGGATACTTTGCATGGAAAGAGAAATAGCTAGTGGAGTTTTGCTTTATAATATATATATATATATAGACTATACATTTGTGGTATTCTACTCTTATGTCTTGTGGACTTTTATATATATGTGCAGATACATAGATATAGATTATAGATTAGATATTTGTGGTATTCTACTCTTGTAATCTCGTGGACTTTAATATATATGTATTTGCCACTATAATTCTCTATGAAATAATGTCAAAATTGGCTTTTGATTGATCAATTCAGTAATTTCGGTAGATACCGAACCAAACCGAAAAGTACCAAAACTGAATTTCCCCGGTACTGGCTTTTCAAAGGAATTTATCGGACTGTTTTCCGTGAAACCGAATTCACCGATGAGTCGAAGTGCCCGAACCGATAAGTTCGATCGGTTCGATGATACGGTAATATCTTGAATGCCCGGACGCAAATCCCTTGGACTCAATTCGGTGACATTGCTAACATCCATCCATCCAAACTCAATCCGATGGCTTCCAACGTATCCCGCCTTCTCTCCCCTGTGGTGTTTCTTGCATGTGTCACTCGGATGAGCCCCCACGGCAAAGACACCCTGCATGTGTCACCGGATAGTAGCCATCCGGATTGAGTTTGGATGGCTCGGATGAAGGAATCACGGTTGACATGCTGAATGCCACAGACTGTCCAAATCCCTTGGCAATGATCCTGAATGTTTACACGAGCATTCAATAATCAATCCATATAAACACAAATAAAAACCGTCTCAGCGTGCATTCCGGGCCATGAGGCGGTCAGTGATGCTCCTCTCCTGAATGTCCACATCCACATGGAAAAGCCAGGTACGCGGGGACCTCATAAGCTCATCTATCTACTCTCCTTGTAGTCGTAGATAGAAACTACTCGCCGTCACGGTTTACGAAAGCCATCCGCGATCTCGAGGCATATACGCAGTCCCAATTCATCATACTTCAGGTCTACTACACTCCTAGTATATGCTACGTACGATTTACGACCACACTAAATGCCAGTTACGACAGAGCTACAGGCCGACTGAGTTTTCGTGCACGACGTCTGAATTATGATCATGGGTTCGAAAAGGTTCGAGATGCCTTTCCCTTTTCTCCGGCCAGGGTACGCCCCCCACTGAATGCGTACTACGTGCACCCAACCCTACCTACCCAGTTTTTGGTGAGATCGGTACGTACATGCTCGCTCTCCAGGTTTTATTCATAATCAAGTACACTTGTATTACTAACAGAAACAACATGCCGTCATTGGTTTGGCTGATTTCGACCGATTTTTTTTTTGAAAATAAGAGAAAAAGAACGAGCAAACAAAAATTTTTCCTATGAGTTTTTTTTTGGGTGATTAACTGTTTTGACGGGATTTTGCCCATGGGAACCACTAACCGGATTACGGAACCAGATAGCTTGATTGGCACTCACCGCCCCCCGCCCGTCGTCGCCATCACTGGCCCGCCCGCGGGCCGGCTAAAACGAGGCAGGGCGCGCGCTTAAAATAGGCCGGCACGGCACGTACCACCCGCCCGCCCGCGCCGCGCAGCGCAGGCACCACCCGTCCTGGCCGGCCTCTCTCCGCTCCTGCTTGTGGTTTTCACGGTGGTGGTGCCGCTGTTGCACGTCTGGTTCCGATCGATCCCCCCCTGCTTCTCTCCCTAGCTGCCGGTTGCCGCGCGCGACCGAGGGGCGGTGGCTAGCGAGATGACGAAGATGCCGTGGTGGCGCGCCGACGCGTCGGAGCTGGTGGCCGTGACGGCGATGGGCGTCTGGGAGGCCGTGCTCGCCGGCGGCGGCAGGAGATTCATCAAGCGCAAGGACAGCGACGCCGGCGAGACGGGTTCGCATCCCGTCCATCACCCTTCCCGTTTCAGTGTTTGTTTGTTCCTCTTGTTCGTCAACATTTTCTTTCCAAAAAAAAAAAAAATCCTTTGCTGGGGTTGAGCTCTTCCTCTGCGCGGTTGGTGTTCGTCGTGTCGTGGCGTGGGTACCAATTCGGTTTCCTGATCCTTTTTCTCGGCGTTTGAAGAGATCTTTTTAGGTCAGTTTGGTGCGATTTTTTCGGTGGACAAAATCAAAATGCCGCCGTGTGAAAACTGCACCCACCTTTTTTGCGTTTGCAGTTACCACCCCCACCATAGCTACTGGCCAGGCTCCTCGTAGCTGTTGCGGCCTCTCGAAGGATTCTGGACTTGTGGTGCGGAGAAAAAAATGGCATGAAAGCCATTCGCTTTTCCCGCGAACGGCAAAGTTGTTGCTTGACACGTTCTGTTTGGATCCTTGGATCTTATCCAACGCCGGGTTCGTGCACATCATATATATTGTTGGTTGCTGCCTGTTTTCAGCATCTTTTGTTTGTTTACAGGTAGGAGAAGATGTGATTTTACTTTCTTGTTTTCTGATCCTCCCATCTTGCCACATCTCGCATGGTTGAGATGAATGGTTTTATTTTCTTCCAGTCTGTTTCCCCTCATCGAACCAGCATGGATCATTTCTTCTAATCGACCGTGGCATCCATGGATGTAATCGACAGGACAAGAACTAGGACGTGTTATAGCTGATTCACATCTCTTAGTCTGTCCATTGCTGATTCCAACTTCTGCTGCTACCTGTTCACTAATCAGTGCCCTGCTGTTACTGCCCTAAAGTCCGCAACACGATGAATGGTTTCCTGAGAGGAAGGACAGACCAAAGAGAATATTATAATCAATATGAGTGTTCTGTTTGGCATGTGACTTTTGAATGTGGCGTACACACACATGGCACACCTGGTGACCTGAATGCAACTATGACCTCATTGCTTGTTTTGTGATGGTTTGGGATAATTCGAATACAAGTATTGTCAAATGTCATTTGTACCTATTCAAGGTTTCAAACTAGTATCTGCTGGGCCTGCATTTTAAATGTTCCTGCTATGCTATGCAAAAGAAATATATAGCTTTCTTTGCAATTTTCTTTACGAGACTTTGTTTATCTTTTCTTTCAATTCCTTCTTTTCTAATACTGTGTAAGTAAAACATTAGTTGAAAATGCTTATGGTTGCTGGTGAATGTATGATTGAATTGTTAAGGAAAGGATAAATGTTGTAAGGCGAATTGGTTGGAGAATGTTTAATCATGAACTTCTTTTTACATACAAAGTATGATGACTAAGCAAGGAGGATGGAAAGTTCTCTCACATGTGTTAGCTGATAAGTAATATTCAAGAAAATTGAGTTCTGCCTACGTGCTGTTGAACTTACCAGGTCGGGCACTGGAGGAGTTGCGAAGCTCCTTGTACAATGAAATGCATAGTTCAGAAGGTGCTAAGCGCCAGCAGCAGCGATTCTGTGGACCAAGTGTTGCACTGACATTCAATTTTGCTGTTGCTGTTGGCATTATCATGGCAAATAAAATGGTATGACTTCTACACGATAACCTACGGCTAATCATTGTACCTATGCGTCCCTTTGTTAGAGTTTCAAGTATTTTTATGTGTGATCTATTGTCTTGCAGGTGATGGGGAGTGTTGGATTTAAGTTCCCAATTGCACTCTCATTAATTCATTACGCAGTGGCATTTGTTCTAATGGCAACCCTTAAGACATTATCCTTGTTACCAGTTGCCCCTCCATCAAAATCCACTCCTTTCTCATCTATATTTGCTTTGGGTGCTGTAATGTCCCTGTCCACTGGGCTAGCCAACGTGAGTTTGAAACATAACAGGTAAACCAGATTCCGTTTGAAAGTTAAGTGTTGTGTGCCTACATAAATTTTGTAGTATTGCCTTCATATATTCTCAGTATTTTTGCTATTCAGTGTAGGTTTCTATCAAATGGCTAAGATTGCTGTGACCCCAACAATTGTTGTAGCAGAATTCATGCTTTTCCAGAAGAAAGTCTCCTCTCAAAAGGTAGGCTTGCTGCAACAAAATGTATTTCCACAATGTTTTACTGCTTCGAGGCCAACTATTATAAGTTTATAACATGATTCTGGAAATAATTCAACTATGAAATAAGTAATAAGCCAAAAAAAAAAAAAAATATGGAAGTGTACATGCTTTTTGTCCCTCTACCAGATTACCCCTCACACCATCTGTATGGTGTATTACTTTGTGGGGTCGCTAACTATGTTCTTTTTTTTGAAATTTCATTTTGACATTACAGGCTGTCACACTGGCAGTTGTGTCATTTGGAGTTGCTGTAGCGACTGTTACGGATTTGGAGTTCAACTTTTTCGGTGCTTGTGTCGCATTAGCATGGATTGTTCCTAGTGCCGTGAACAAAATCCTCTGGTCAAGTTTGCAACAGAATGGAAACTGGACCGCCCTTGCGTATGTTCTGTTTTTTTTTTTCTTTGATTGATTCAGGTTATTCATAACTTTATTCCCTCAATAAACTCAGATTATCCATTGTTAAACCAGGCTGATGTGGAAGACTACTCCAATTACGATATTCTTCTTATTGACATTGATGCCTTTGCTGGATCCCCTGGCTTGTTATTGTTCAATTGGAACTTCAGAAACAGCTGCGCTATTATCATTTCTGCATTATTTGGTTTCCTTCTTCAGTGGTCTGGTGCTTTGGCACTCGGGTGAGATACATCATTGCTTATTTCATTCAAATTGCCATTTCCCTATCCAAGCTTTGACTAGTCATTACCTTACGAAATGTAATTGCTGATGCACAACATAAAACGACATAGCAGTGGGCAAGGCTTCTTGTTTGCTCTAAGCAAAATGTACCTACCAGTTTTGGTACCTTGGTTGGATAGTATCTCATGAAAAGGACTTGATAAGATCTCCAATCTTGCATTTATTTTCTTCATTCATACTTCAACCAAAAAGGAATCTAGTTTTGATTCTAGCTTTGTATTGGTAAATTTGCATTGAAGTGTTTTGGTTTTACAAAGAAGCACATTATTTGTGAAAGAAAAAAAAACCAGTACAACACACTTTTCTTTCTTAATAAAACTGAAACCAACAACTTGCAAAAGTAAACTTTCAGGAAGATTTTTTCCAGTGTCCGCTAATTGGCAACCGCATGGAAAAAAATATGCCCCCACAAATTCACAGTCTGAGTAATTAGCTTGCAACCTTTTGCATCATAAGAAATGAAAATTGATGAATCAAAATCATGTGACTAATAATTCGTTATGTATTGCTTTCAGTGCGACGTCAGCTTTGTCTCATGTTGTGCTGGGCCAATTCAAAACCATCGTCATCATGCTCTCCGGCTACCTGATCTTCGGCTCCGATCCTGGGATCACCAGCGTCTGCGGAGCCGTCGTCGCACTTGGCGGCATGTCCTTCTACACCTACCTGGGTCTGAAGAAAGACACGGTCACCAGCGGCAAGAAAGCGCCGTCGAGACAGAACTCCTTCATGGGGAGACCTAAGGTCGCTGCAGACAGTGATGATGCGGATTCAGAGCAAGAGGATACTGTGTAGGTTGCCAGGTTGGGGAAGCTGTATCTAGGTCACTTAACGCAAAGATCGACCTGGGTTCAGTTAATTTCGGTTTGTTGTAATCTATCGGTGACCCAATCCATTTTGTACATAGAAGCCAAACCTTTTAAGCCTTATAAGGATTGTCTAATGTGTTAGTAGCAAATAGGATGAGAGCACCCAAGTCATTGTTCCATGACGTCAAGCATCACCTACAGTCAAAATCATGCAGCTGTTGAACAACAAGTACTCAAAAGTCATAACGGCTAACTGAAAGGCAGAGCTCATCACGAACGAGTTCATGTAGCCCATGCTAGATTAATCGCAAAATAAAATATAAATTCACAGAATTTTTGGGGCATTCCAACATAACTTTTTGATAGTTTGAAATCTGAATTAACAAGTGATTTAGGAACAACTGTCTTGTTTTACGTTGGTTCCGATTTAATTAGAGCTATGTAAAATTCACTAACCAAGTTTTCCCATTGGTTCCAACTTAATTATGGAATTTTTATTTTAGTTACACAGCGAAAAGTGTATTGATTTGGGCTTAAATAAAATTAATAACAGCAACTGGAAGACAAAAAAAAAAACTATTATGCTGAAAATAATAAAGCCCAAAACATATTTTAATTCGGCCCTTAAGGTAATTTGGCCCACGATATGCAGCCCAGCAGATTAAAAAAAAGAAATTCCTTAAAAAAGATAAATTCTGAGGCGGGCTGTTTTTACTCCCCTGGGCCGTTCTTTTTGCCTCCCGGCGCGCCTTGTTTGCTGCCTGGGCCGACAAAGCCGGCCGGTCCACTCCCCACCGCTGGCCCGTTTGGCTGCACGGCGCGCTAGTGGCCGTCCGATCTGATCGGACGGCATACACTGGTATCATCTGGTTAAAACCCATAGCTCCCAAAAACCCTAGCAATTTCCCCTTCCTCTCTTCCTCCCGTTCTCGGTAGCGCTCAGCGTCGCGGCACCAGCGGCCGGGACGGGCTCTCCTTACGGCGGCGGCAGCTCGCTCGCCCGTGCGCGCTCGGGAGAGAGCCAGCCGCGCCTGCAGTCGCGGGAGCGACGCCAGGGCGGTCTCTATGGCGAAGAAAGGGGCGAAGGGCCGCGGGAGCGACGCCAGGACGGTCACTATGGCGAAGAAAGGGGCGAAGGGGACGCCGCCGGCTCCCACGGCGAAGAACGGGAGCAAGGGTGTGCCCCTACAGAAGGCGGCGAAGAGAGCGCCCAAGAAGCAGAAGCTTCTCGAGTCCTCGGACGATTCTGACTCGGAGCTGCCGCTGCAGCAGCAGGTCCAGGGGAGGACTCCGACCTCGACGTTCCCTCTGATTCCGACGCCGAAGAGCTCACTGGGTCGGACGCTGAGGCTGACGAGTCCTCGGGCTCGGACGACGGAGGCTCGAGCAGCGGCGACGATGATGGAAGAGGAAGGTGATGATGATGATGAGGAGGAAGGTGATGAAAGCGATGATGACCCTCTTGCGGACGACTTCCTCGCTGATAGCGACGAAGGAAGCGGTAATTTGCTCTGATCATTAGGCTACTCGATATGTATTGTTGACTTGAATTGGGCTCAATGGCTGACCAGAATTGGCTCAATGGCTCCAGTTTTTAAGTTTCCCCAAGCCATTATTTCGTACTAGAATTCATTCATTTGAGCTGGCATCTACATACGATTTTTTTTTTTCAAGTGTAACATTATTTTGTACTAGGATTCATTCATGTGAGCTGGCATCCACATACGATTTTGTTTTTTCAAGTGTATCTGGTGCTGGAATTTGCGCCTTGCTTATCTCTGCTCATTGCAATGTGCTGGGTTTGCAGAAGGTGACTCCGACTGGAGTCAGACGAGTCTGATGACCTCGAGGCAAGGTCACGAGCAATTGATGAGCAGAAACTCAAGGCAGAAGAAGATGCAGAGGACGAGCTTCAAATCAACATAAGATCAGAATCTGATGAGTTCAGATTACCCACGGCGGAGGTTACTTGTCTGCCTTAGGTTCCTATTATCTCTCTGTTCAGTGTTAGTTGCCTTGATGACTTATTCCATTGCATAACTTGCCGCAGGAGCTGGAGGAAGAGTCACACAGACCACCTAACCTACCAAATCTCAAAAGGAGGATATCAGAAAGTACGTATTTACCATATTTCATGGCTTTCTACCATTTATTACCACCCTCTCCCAATTGGATTTGTAAAGTCCAGGTTATATTGTGCTATTGTATTATGAGCATTGAGCAGATATCTTGTAATCTTCATGGAAAGCAATCTGTTTACCTTTCTGACTGTTTTTGTACATACCGATACTGGTTTTCTTATCTAGTTGTTCGAGTGCTCTCAAACTTCAGCAAGCTGAGGCAGAAAGATGTTCCACGAAAAGATTATATCAATCAACTGAAAACTGACATCATGTCATACTATGGATATAATGATTTTCTTGTTGAAGCATTAATTGAGGTCAGTTGTTCATTTTATGCACCAACTGTTGGATATAGTTGTCACTCCATTTTATAATAACTGAGCCAGAAAGATTTTCCGATTGAGTGCAATTTCTGTGTTTGACATGCTTGCTCAGAAATTGAGCATGGTTTATCCTGTTCTAGTAGATAACATACTTCATGCTGTAACTGAGCAGATGTTCCCAGCTGTTGAGCTTGTTGAGTTACTGGAAGCCTTCGAGAAAAAGACCGCCTGAGTGCTTATGACGAATACACTAAAGGTATACTGGCTGTGGTCAATCTGGAAGCATAGTTACTTGTTTTACTTTTTGTTGCCAGTTCGCTTCATATCTGCTTAGGCTCTACTCTTCTCAATAACTTCATTTACCTTGTTTAGTTACGTTGGCAGATTATCCAAAGGCTTTGTGTTATTGCATTTAAGTTATTGGTGAATTTTGCACTTTGCAGACCCGGAGGAGGGATCTTGCTGCTGCTCTTATACCAAGAGGATTTAATTTGGACCCGATAGGCAAATGGTCAAAGGTATGCTTGAATTATTGTTTCTCATACATGGTAAACCACTGCAAACTTAGCCCTCCCTCTTTGTTGAAAATGGCAGGTAGGATTAGTTGTCTATGACTCCACCATTTCAGCTGGTGCTACTACTGAATATATGGCTGGACATTACATGGTATCCTATCTCACTACCTTTTCATTATGTTGAACCATTTTGTTTTCAGTCCATTATTTTGACTAATAATACGGTCTTACAGAAACAAGGTGCAAGTTCTTTCTTGCCAGTGATGGCACTTGCTCCACAGGAGAAGGAGCGAATTGTTGATATGGCGTAAGTTTTTTCCTTTTCTTGGGCAAGAGTTAATTTCTGTTATAATATTAGAATTACCAATGTAACTTTAGTCCTTCTCAAGCTGCAGTATTAAGATATTTATTACTTGTTTCAGAATTTTGATGTTAATCTTCAATTGATTTGTTCATTAGGGCTATGCTGTCATATACAATGATAATTAGTAGAATTGATTATTTTCTTGTTTACAGTGCTGCTCCAGGTGGTAAGACTACGTACATTGGCGCTCTTATGAAGAATACCGGTTAGTTCACTGAAATTGACTCGAGTACTGTGATCCATCTAATAGAGTAATTTGTCTATTTGCTTTTGTTGTGTATCATCATTAAATTAAATAAAGGTGTTGGTTTCTTCATATGCCATATACAGGAATCATCTATGCAAATGAGTTCAATGAGAAAAGGTTGCATGGACTTTTGGGAAACATCCATCGCATGGGCGTGACAAATACCATAGTTTGTAACTATGATGGTAAAGAGGTAGGAAGATAACATGCCTACTTTCCTTTGGTGCTTAAAGCCTTCCTGTTGTTATTGATTGGGCCAAAAAAGTGCAGTCTGATTACTTGGTACTGATTGGGACTTTATCAAGTGTGCTGTAACCAAGATAGGCAGACCTTGAACCAAGGTTATAATCTGTTGTTAATCACTTCTGTTTATACGGGGAAGGATAACTTACTAGTTACAATTTCATCAGTTCTGTAGCATCTCATTTAAGCTTGGGCACATCATGTTCCCGGTAGAAATGTTGTTCCATGACACATAATTGTTATTTCAGCTACCCAAAGTTCTCGGGATGAATTCGGTTGACCGAGTATTGCTGGATGCTCCCTGCACAGGAACTGGGGTTAGTATAATCAAATTTACATAAGGTGCTTGACTATTATGTTTCTCTTGGTATTGCTTGAACATTGGATTTTTTTTAGACCATTTGGAAGGATCTACAGATCAAAACATCAAAGGACATTGAAGACATCAGGAATTGCGCCTTTGTCCAAAAGGTTAATTTCTTTTACTTATGAAATCTTGTTTAAGTGATACTGCCTGTAATTTCACAAAATTGAGTCTGTCATTTATATATCATTTGGTACCATATTCTCCATCTTCTGAGTTCTAACTTAACCTGATGCCACAACGCGACTCGAGCACAAGGCACCAACTTTGCAATTCACTCACGACTCACCAGTCTTCCCTTTGCCCGCGGTGACTCAGTCCACTTTATCGTGATTGAATTCTATCATTCTCGCTTTGTGCTTTGTCTCCTCTGTAGTCCTGGTTCTCTAAATAGAGCCAAATAACCCTGGTAGGTAGCGAGTAGCACCCACTAGCCACTGGCCACTGCCCAGCAGCATAAACTAGCGCGTGTTATTCCATCTTTCTAAATGGCCTAGGAGGTGTCGAGTCTGATAGTGTTACCTCACTAGTCACTTTGTTAATTGGTGTGAATTTTTTCTTGTTGACTGGATTGTATAGCTTTCCAACATGAAGTAGGAATAAATGCTCTTTGATGAATGATTGATTTGAAGTTCACATGGGAAGGAGCTGTGTAAATTACTGAAATTTGTTTAGTTTGAACATTTCTCCATTAATTTATACTCCGTATATGGTTAAATGTGCTATCTTATATGTTGGATTAAAAGAAGCCTTAAAAGGAACACTCCTCCCAAATATCCTTGCTCTGTCACTGACACAGTTATAGGGTTGGAAGGGAAATTTGACATTTGAATACAGCACGAGGGGCATGTTGGTATAAATTTCTTTTCTTTCTTTTTTTTTTTAACTGGTATAAAATCTGGTCCACCGCACAGGCGTATCAAGGAGGGGTGAACAGCAAAGCAGACTCCATTTAGAAAAGATGAGCAAACAATCAAACTAAAAAGAAGAGGACAAATCAGTAGTTTAAATTCAAATGAGGGGTGACAAGATTACCAGAAACTACGTATTAGAATTGAGGGAAATTGCCCATCTATTTGAACCTTGACCTAGAGTACATATTAAAAAAAGGAATGGTAATCCTCTCCTACTGGTGCCAAATCCATATCGCTGCTTGCATATAATATGATATGTTTTGGGCATTATTTTTTTTTTTTTGTGATTATTACATTAGAGAGATAATATAAACTGATGTTGTCAGAATCAATAAGATCTTTGATCCACTGGTTAGTTATTACTGTACTATTTAGTAATAAATTGACTTGTTTTGCAGCAATTGCTGCTAGCTGCTATTGATTTGGTTGATGCCAACTCCAAAACCGGTGGTTACATTGTTTACTCAACTTGTTCGATAATGATCCCAGAGGTATGTAAAGTTTTCCTGTTTGGTCAAAGCTGATTCCACATGCATTTCTGAATAACCCTACTCTTGCAGAATGAGGCAGTAATTGATTATGCACTTAAAAAAGAGAAACGTAAAGCTTGTGCCTTGTGGGTTGGATTTTGGGCGTCCAGGGTATGGCAATCTTACTTTTCATGAGCCAATGAATGTTTGGTTGTTCTCTTATGTTTCTTCTGTATACATTTCAGATTCATTCGTACCGAGCATCGGTTTCATACTTCTTTAGAAAAACAAGAAGATTTTATCCTCATGTCAATAACATGGATGGATTTTTTTTTTGTAGCTAAGGTACTTTCCATTTGACTGTTTTTCAAGGCATAGTAATTGCGAAGGACAACTCATTATTTTCTATGCATAAAGTTGCATGTTGGCCCCTTGAAGGTTTTGTTGTATTTGTGTTGGCAAATAATTCAACTGGACACTTGCATGTTGGATTGGTTCTGCATTGGATCTCAAGTCTCTTGCATGGACTCTAATTGTAACATTTGGTCAAAAATAATTGACATCCTAGAAATGAATGCATGCAGTTTTGTAAAGTTCGACTTACAGGATAGTATTATTTATTTTTTTACATGAAGATTAGTACAGAGCATCAAAAAATATAACAGTGTAATTTCATTAATGTTGCTAATACATAAAGTTCAAAGAGTAATTTGAAAATTTTACATAGATGAGACCCTAACAAAAAAACACATAGGACAGAAGGCAGTATTGAGTATCTATTGACATGCCATGCTTTTTATGCTATTTCATGCAGCTGAAAAAATTTAGCAATGCAATCCCTGTGACATCTGAGCCGTCTAAAGCATCTGAAGGAGCAGCTGAGAAGGCTGATGGCGAAGATGAGAAAGCTGTTTCTAATGAACAAGAGACAGCTGAAGATGAGAAAAACTTTTAAGATGAAAAATCATGAAAAGATTAAGGTGACTAATAAAAGAAAAAGTGTCACCAAAGAGACTGGAGGCCATAAACGTGAATCTAATTGGCCAGGAAAGCATCTCAAGAAAAATAAGGATAAGGATACCAAGGAAATTGATGGCCCTGAAAGCACTGAAACAAATGGAGACAGGAAAGAGGAGCATCGTGAACAAACCAAGCAAACAAGCCACAAAAAGGAAGTTTGCCTCTAATAATTCTAAAAATTTGGCCCTGAGAGCAATTCAGGTGTCAAAGAGAAGAAACAGGGAAGTGACAAGAAGCCAAAAAGGAAATTCAAGCTGAGGCGAGAATGGTAAGAATATTTGACATTTTCACTTCCTATCGGTAGTTGTGTCATCTTAGTTTTCTCATGAGTTGTATTTTGCTATCAGGGAAGCTGCCAAGAAAGCTGCCAAGAGAAAGGTGTGAAGGTGTATTCAGATGTCTACAGATCCCAATGAAATTTTGAGCTAGCATGAGTTTGTAGCCAGGGAAAATTTTGATGTACGAAATAGTGATTGTAATCTGTTATTTTTGATTTGGTTTATGTGTCGGTGTCTCAAGTTTTACCTTTGACGAGTGACATATCTGGCTGGGATTCTGAAGCAAATTATCGTGATGAATGCTAATTGTGAAACCTGCTGCATGAATGTCACATAAAGTGGAAATTTTGGTTTCTAGCTACAATTGGGTTATAGCGGAACCTCCGACCTCTAAATACTGTGCCTTGTTTCTGAAACTCTAGATCATGAAAGCGCAGTGGTACTGACTGCGAAGTGTTTTCTGTTAGTTATTGTCATTGTGGGCTTTTGCACCTCAGCCTATTTTCTCTTGATGGTTTAATTTTCGTTACGAAAGTAGATCTACTCCATTTACATGTAAAGCAGTGCACCATTTAGTTTTTATTTCCATGTAGTGAGTATAAGTTACTGAAGTAGTGCACCGGGTTCATTTACCTGTAGCTTCGCCACTGGTCCTCCGCACGGGCATCCACGATAGGCCTGGATCGGAGGGAGGAGCTTCGACACGGCCACAACTAATCGTTCCTACACAACATGTCATAGTTTAGTAGTTTAGTGTAGCCGCTATCATTGATCACGCGTCGATGATGCGTCGATGATGGCGCGGTGCCGAGATACGGAGATAGAGAGAGACGAATCGCGATGTCTGTCGCTCGCGTTGGAAGTTTCTTTGGAGGAATTCGCACACACACGCTATCGTGGACCTCGAGCTCCCTCTCTTCCGTTCCCTTTCCCACACTCTCTATCTTCTGTGCAGTTGCGAGTTGCTGCTGCGAATGCGCACATGAGATTTGGCCCTGACTGACTGACTGACATGGAGGCGGCGGCGGCACCAGCAGCAAATTGTCTGCAGGGTCACATGCTCGGCGTGGCAAAGCTTTAGTAATCCACAATGGTTGTTGCAGTGCAAGTGCAACTGCAAAGCTTGGAGCGTTGAAACCATCATTGGATCGATCCACGCACGGCGCGAACGCCATGGATTCTGAGATGCCGTCAGCAGAGACGTCAGCCGTGTGTGTGTGCGTGTGTGCATCCGTTAATTTTGTTTTAAGGGACAGACAGGCTGCATCTAGCAAGCTACTACTTCCTAGTAATATTTTCACTCCGCCATCTAATGACATGGAGGGAGTCTCAATTTTTATATATTTTACGTATTTGGTGTCTTGAAGACTAAACATTATATATATAAATATATAAATATTTATTTTAAGTAATTAATCATTGAAAACATCTTTAAAATGTTTTTTAATAAATTTATCCGGAGATATAAATGTTGCGAAAATTTTCTACAAACCTGAAACACGAGAAAGTTTGACCCCTTTTAACACGCACTTTAAAACCTACCCTATTTAGGGGACGGAGGGAGTAAGAAGCTAGCACAATTGTGTATGCTAGCAATTGGCAGTCGCTTGCCTAGGATTCCAAGGCGATGCGCCGCCGATAATCTCGCCCTTGACATCGTGGACGCATTCCCTGCTTCCTAATATATGCCAAGCAAACATTATACTACTTGGTTCCCTCTGTCTCTAGAATATGAGTAGCTACGGTGTAAGTATATATTTAAATTTAAATTGTATAAACTTTGTGCCAGAAATTGTATTTATAGATAGATCAAAATGTTACCCCTTATTATATACTCCAAAAGCGGCATATATATGCACATTTTCATTCAAAAATGCTATAGGAGACTCTCGAGACTCTCGAGTGAACGCTTTATTGAGAGAGGCGAAAAATGAGGCGATCCATGTTTGCAGAAATTTTTTTGAATAAGACCGCCGAATCCACGCACCAAAAAAGCTTATAATTTGAGGCGTGTGACAATGGGTGCTCCTAGGCAATGATAGTTGTAATTGTCCTAGGTTGGTCCAGGTTGGGCCTCGATCGGAGCCGAGGCGGAGCTAAGCGGCCCTGGCTCACTTATAAAAAATAGATTTTCATCATTATTTTAGATTAATTTTTATGGAATATAAAAACAAGGCACCCTCTCAGGTACGCCTCAGACAGCCGGATCGGGTTAGAGGAGGTTCGACACGGCGACAACTTGAGCGTTCCTAAAACATGTCATGGTTTACTGTAGCCGCTATCATTGCGGACGCGTCGATGGAGATGGTGGAGTCGAATCGCGATGTCTTCGCTCGCGTTGGAAGTTTGATGGTGTAATTCGCATCCGTTAATACGCTTTAAGGACCTCCTCGAGCTCCCTCTTCCGTTCGCTTTCCACCGATCTCTATCTCCAGTGCAGATGCGATGCTTTTGCTGCGAATGCGCACATGAGATTTGGCCCCTGACTGAGAAGCCGACACAATTGCGGCGGCGGCAATTGGCAGCAGTAGCGACAGATCTTTTTTTCTGCGCCGCCGAGCAACTCGGCGCAGCATGTGCCGTGCATGCCGGCGTGGCAAAGCTTGTAATCCACGATGGTTTGTTGCAGTGGGAAAGGCTCGAGGACCTATGTGTAATTTTTATTTTCTTTGAGGGCCTTTCTGCGGGTTAGGCCATGGCATTCTGTCCTCTGTATCCGCAGTATCGTACCTGTATTTCTCTTTGTATGTGTACGTTTTCCTTAAGTATAATACAGGTATGTTTGATAAAAAAAAAAAATGCTGGTGCCGTGCATTCGGCCTGGCTGCTTGGAGAGCGAGCGAGGACAGCGAGGCAGACGGGCACCCCTTCAGTGTTACTCCCTCCGTCCGTATTTGACCGTAGCTTTTTTTTCAACCGAACAGTATAAAATTAAAATATGTATAACATTTAAATTTTCAAATAAAATTGTTAAAAAACTGCATTCCAAAGATCTTTCCGCCGATAATCTCACCCTTAACATAAATATTTATATATTTTAATATATAACCCTTCAGAAAATTTTTGGGTGGATGGTTGAGAGCGACGAAACAGCGAGGGCAGACATAGGGAGTGTTAAGTCCAATCCTTCATGGCGTGGCGTCCCACTCCACGCTCCACGCCGTAGCTGGACTGGACGGCGATTGCTCACTCCGCATGACAGACACCGACGCGGAACCGGCCGAGAGCGCCCGCAGCCACATGGGGCATTGGGATCCGCCCCCGCAGGTCCACCACGCGCCGGCCAACGGGTGATTTGATGTGAGTGTGGTGGACCTCGACCACCCCAGCTACGAGCCTGCCTAGAACTAGTAGAACCCGTCCCGTTTCGTCGTGCACGACTGTACGGCGAAAAAATTTCTGTAGCAGCTCTGGGAAGAACGAACGGTGCACAGTTTTGGAGTAGTTTCGAATTGAAATTCTACACCGCTAGCTCCTGCTACTGTACGTACTGTATGTACACTTTTAACCGCTGCTAGCCGTACGTACGTACCCGCTACCGTTGTGAACGGTTAGGATGGGTATAAAGGCTTGATCGTATTTTGAGCTGCCTCATTGTACCGTCCTACACTACACGATCCGAAAGCACCGTACTACGCGCAGTATTAATACTCCTCCTAATGAAGACAACACTTTCTTTTTCATAATAAGAAAGGAGAAAGTGTTAGCGACCGTATGGTCATGAATCCTGCGGCAGTACGGAGTACATTGATTTACATGCGCCATGAAAAAGACATGTTTTCTTAAGGAATCACCTGGCGGAACTGATTGTCGCTTTGTTTTTACCAGAGAAAAAAACACTAAAAATGGTGCTGGAAGTTGTTGGACAGTGAAAAAATATAGAGAGATTATTTTTTAATTCAAATAATTCTTCGTATGTGACGATTTTAAAGAACGATTTTTAGGAGAGATCCGTCCCTTCCGCAGCTTCCAAACCCGCCGCTACCGTATCTAGGAGTAACCGGCTAGGTAGATTTTTTTTAACCGATTCCTTCTCGGAAAGCAAGGAAAAAGTTGACCCAGAGGGCTAATGAAGTGACCCGAGAGAGGGTCGTTCTGTCACGTCCAATTGATTGCCGATGTGATTTCTTTACTGTGACTGATTCCTTTCCTGAAATCTTTCCCACGATCCAACGCTAATTTTTTGTTTCCGTTCATCTTGCGTTTGTGTTTTCATCCAGCGACATTTGATGCTAATTTTTTGACAGAATTTCCGTTCATCTTGGCACGTTATTAACCCTCGTAACAACCAGGAACAACAAGGGGCAGACGGCGGCGACGATGTCATCGTCGTTTCCTTGCTCGAGACCTCGTAACAACTGGAACAACAAGGTTGAGGCGGCCATGTCGTCGCGTTTTTTTCGAGACTGGGCTCCCTCCAGCCCAGGGACCCCCAAAAACTAGTACGGGACAGGATCATTGCACCCTGCGAAATGAAAATCACCAAAACCGATAGAAAAAGAAAGGGCGAATTGACGCGCCGGGGGAGCAGAAAGGCAGGCCATTAATACTTGACACCGCCCGTTTCCTGCCCTGCCCTGCTGCCCTCTTCTTCCTCCTCCTCCCTCTCCGCCTCCGCCATCGCTCGCTCCACAACCAGACCTACTACTAGGGTGGGAGGGCCCGGGAGTCTGGGAAAAGCTGGGTGGACAGAAGCGCAGGCTTGGGGCTCCTCCCATCTCCGCTTGGGAGCGCAGAGATTCATTCGGCTCTTCAGGGGCTTCTTCCAGGCTCTGCGCACCGCAATCTGGTTCTGGTGAGATTTCTGCTGCACCACAACCAGTATCTCCACTCCAGTTTCGGTTTTCCATGGTTCCTGATTCGGTCGCCTCTCGTTATACTGTGCTTTAGTCCTATATATAGATAGATCTGTCTCGCCTGGGTTCCAGGATTGTTTTCCTCGTCTCTGCTGCTCTGCATTTTTCGCAGAAAGATGAGCAAAAGTTCGTCCCTTTCTTTCATGCTTTCCTCAGCTTTCTTCTGCTGCAGCCGACACCAAAAGAAGAAACTAGTAAAAATTGGCGTTTTTGGTTTCCTTGAAATGTGCTCCGATTTCAACTCGCTATAGGTAGTAGTAGTGTTTTTTTTTTCTTCACTCTTTTGCATTTGCAAGAAAGGAAAGGCCGGCCTTCATTCTGGGGGCGGGCGGGTGACTCTCTTTTTGCGAGCAGCAATGATGCGCCTTTGGCGACCGCTCTCTGCTGATCAAACATTTGTTTATTGCTAAAGAGGATGCTAGATCTGTAGCGTTGCATGATTGAGGTTAGTGGGCGGCTGGACATAGTTGATGGTTAGAACAAGACCTTTCCTAGCTTGACAGATGATGAATCCACAAATGCGGCGGGCGCACATGACATGAGCACCCAATGATGAGCGCCCATCGTCCTATGGCGGGAGGTGATTCCTGAATGTGGCCGTCATTTTTTCTTGGTTTATTATTTCTTTTGATTGATAAATCTTGGTTTATTATTTTTACTTCAATAGTATGTCGCAGCCTTCGGTTAAAAAAAAAGTACTATGTCACAGCCAGATGATGTGTTCTATTTTCTTGGGGCACTTCATTTCCTCTGTTCTTTTGGGGACTAAATATTTGTTGTGACTTCAGTCACTGGTTAATCCTAGTTCATGTTGATCGAAGTTTTTCTTTCCCTCATTTGCAGATTGTCAATGAAACCTACAATGGAATAGTCCATCACAATGCTAAGGTTGCTTTCTGACTGAGCAGATCGACCTTCTTGTAGTCTCTGGTCATCTTGTCTGAAAAACAGACCAGTGTTTCAACTATGGCTTCGAAGGCAATGCCTCAAATTCTCCCAGAAATGCCAAGCGTCCCAGGCCCCAAGCAATGCTCTAAGAGTGCTCCCCTTTGGAGATTCCCCAGACAAACAATTCCTGTGCTTCTGCACTGACAGTGTTACCAGGAACTACTAACCTGAGCAAATCGAGTCATAAACCTGAGCTGAAGGAGCAGAAGCCAGATCACCACCTCAAGGAACCTGTTGATGTTGCGTCGATCAAGTTTCCTGTAGAATCAAGCGAGAAAGTGGCTGTCCAGCATGGGAGCATTAATGGATGTTCCACTTCATTTCAGACATGTGAAGGGGGGTACTCAAGGAAAGGTTAGTGCAAGTGCTAAGTTCACTGATCCATCCGAGATTGGTGGCAGGGGCAATAGTGGAAGATGCAGGCCTAGCACAAGCAGTGATATCAGTGATGAGAGCTCATGTAGTAGCATGAGTAGCAGCACAAAGCCTCACAAGGCGAATGATTCACGATGGGAAGCAATTCAGACGATCAGAACTAGAGATGGGATCCTTGGATTGAGTCATTTCAGGCTGTTGAAGAGGCTAGGCTGTGGCGATATTGGCAGTGTGTATCTCTCGGAATTGAGTGGGACTAAGAGCTATTTCGCGATGAAGGTTATGGATAAGGCATCACTAGCAAGCCGTAAAAAGTTGCTTCGGGCTCAAACAGAGAAGGAGATTTTGCAATGTCTAGATCATCCCTTCCTTCCTACACTTTACACTCACTTTGAGACCGATAAGTTCTCATGCTTAGTTATGGAGTTCTGCCCCGAGGAGACCTTCACACTCTTCGACAGAGGCAGCCTGGCAAACATTTTACAGAGCAAGCTGTCAAGTATGTCTTATCTGCATTTTATTGCCATCTGCATGTATTGCATTTCACTGCCTAACTACCTAATAGAGTTAAGGTTTTTCGAGTTCATTAGTTTGAAATCATCATGGCTGAAAAATCTATAGCTTGCTGCCTTGTTTTCCACCATCTGTGGTGCTTCGCTAATGAAATGTTCTCGTGATGCAGATTCTACATAGCAGAAGTCCTCCTGGCACTAGAATACTTGCACATGCTCGGTATCATATACCGTGATCTCAAGCCTGAAAATGTCCTTGTTCGGGAGGATGGGCACATCATGCTCTCCGACTTCGACCTCTCCCTTCGCTGTGCAGTCAGTCCAACACTGATTAAATCCTCAAACCCTGATGCAGAAGCACTCAGGAAGAACAGCCAAGGCTACTGTGTTGAGCCGTCCTGCATTACTCAACCATCATGTGCAGCCCCAACCACCTGCTTTGGCCCACGCTTGTTCTCATCCAAGTCCAAGAAAGATCGAAAACCAAAACCTGAAGCTGCCACCCCGATCAACCATTGGCCTGAGCTCATAGCAGAGCCCAGCGATGCACGGTCAATGTCATTTGTTGGGACACACGAGTACCTGGCCCCTGAGATTATCAAAGGCGAGGGCCATGGTAGCGCTGTCGACTGGTGGACCTTTGGGATATTCTTGTACGAGCTGCTGTTTGGGAAGACACCTTTCAAGGGATCCAGCAATCGGGCTACACTGTTCAATGTCATTGGCCAGCAGTTACGCTTCCCAGAGTACCCGGTTGTGAGCTTCTCAGCAAGAGATTTGATCAGGGGTCTACTTGTGAAGGAGCCCCAGCAACGGTTGGCTTACAAGCGTGGAGCCACGGAGATCAAGCAGCATCCCTTCTTTGAGGGCGTGAATTGGGCACTGATAAGGTGTGCAAGCCCACCAGAGGTACCAAAAGCCTGTTGAGATCGAGAGGCCATCAAAGCATCCTTCTTCGCCATCGGGAGCTGCTGATGCTTCCGTTGGTGCACCCCAGAAAGGTGCTGACGGCTACTTGGAGTTTGATTTCTTCTAGCAAACATGTGGGTTTAACTAAATTGTTTCTTCCACTGAATGTAGGGTTTTCTGATGTTATGTTTTTAGCTGATGGTTGGTGCTGTAGATTTGTCTCTTCAACCCTTTTTTTGGTACTTTACACTTTCTTAAAGTTCACATATGTAATTCATCAAGTCCTGATTGTACTGATTTCCTGCGATGCTTATGCAAAACATTGTCATTTTTTTTTTTGTTATTCCGTCCGTTTTAAATTGGAAGTCAATTTTAGTTTTGTTTACAAGTCAAAACTAGTGTAATTTTTAACCAATTTTGTAAGAAATAAAATTTAACATGAATTAAGTGGGCCTAGCTCAAGTGGTTGGGCAAAGGATGTCGTCATGCACCTAATTATCTTGGTTTTAGTCTTCAACTTAACTTTGGATGCCTATTATCTTGTTAATGGAAAACAACATAATGTTTCTTAGGTTGGTCCCATTGTTTATAATATCAAATAAATGCACTATCATACTAACAAATATTGTTTGATGTTAAATATATTTCTTGTTTTTTTTCTACAAACCTGGTTAAATTAGAAAAAATAAAGATCGACTTGTTGCGAAGAAATTGACTTAACTTTGGATGAGTCATTAGTCATAACAACTACTTTATGCTGTTTTCGGTACAGTTGGAGTCTTCGGTACAGTTTATGCCTACTCTTTCTGATGCCATGTCACTGGTAAACTTGACAGTCACATGCTCGTTCTACTAGCTTTGATTTGGCGATCACACAGCTACCGCTCAATGACAGCAAAAGGTCAACAGAAAGCTCCGACTGATAGGGGATAGCATCATTTAAGATGACTATCAGACTAGATGCATCAGCGAACTTCAGATAGATGAATGTGCGATCGTCATTGGTGCCCGGCTGCCCGCCCTATAGATGCACCTACGATCTTCAGCAGCAATTACAGCCTACATGGCTTCATGCAAGTTTATTGGCGTCTCTCCGGGTTCACCATAGAACGCACAGGTTGCAGGTGCAGATGAAGGAGTAAGTTCAAATTTCAAAAAGAAAAGAGGAAGTTCCTGATGTGTCCAGAATACGAAAAACGTTCTGCATCAGATGAACATATTTTCCAATCAACCAGATATTGTTTTAATATCTAGATGCTCCAGAACATCCAAAATCCAAACAAAAGATAACATCGTCACAGTGAATGTTGATGCCCAGGTCATCGCCTTGTTTATGATTAACAGAAGCTAAGGCATCGAAAACTTCCATAGCAGTGGACGTTCACAAGTAGTTCACACACGAGAACACAGTAGCCGCAACACCTTTTCATCACCATCTCCAGATACGCTACTTTGAGGTTCTAAGACCCGCATTACTATGCACACGTAAATATTATTCTCATCCCAGACTGTTTTACCACAGTACGCTGTTTCACCTAGACTTGTTTTTTGGGAACACCTCTTCAAGGATCTCTCAAGTTCTTCAGTTGAGGTTCTTGTAGATTCTGAAAAGAGACAAACACCGCTGCAGCAGCTGTGACAACAGCAAGAGCGGCATAGGTGTCAGCTCTCTCCCAGGTCTCAAACCAGGTGGGCATCGGGCAAGTCTTTGTATTCCCCCTTCTTGCTGCCAGCACCACCCTCAGAGCTCTTGGGGTTCTGCTCAGCTGCGATGCTCTTGTCCTGTTTTTCCTTTGGCAGGTCAGTTTGGCAGCAAGTGATGCCACCATTGCCTTGGCAGCATCCACCAGCAGCTGCAGGGTTGCAAGAAGCACCATCTGTTCCGGTTTCTTCAAGGGATTCTTTGCCACCATTTATCATGTTCCTTAGCTCGAGAGCTTGCTTCTGCTGCTCCTCAGATAAACCCATCTGCCCCCTGCAAGACACCATATATATAGCACAGATAAGAACCCCAAAACAAAGAAACACAAACATATATTGTAGGATCACTTGAACATAGCAAATTAGCAATGGACGCAGAAAGTACTAGTTAGGTGGCCCCAGTGCATTGTGACACAAGTACAATAAGTCAAAAGGCATTTAGAACATGCATTGTTAGATTCGGGAAACACCATTCTTCTATTGTAACAAAACTGCAAATGTTGAACAACTTGCCGTGTAAGTTCTGAAGTTCAGTTGGTGCAACTAGAAGTACACAAGCATATACATGAGTATCCAATTCAACCAGGAACTAGACTTCCTACAACATTCCACATTAAGCAGTTGGAAGAATTCCAGTGAAGCATTAATGAAATATCATTCTTGATCAGCCATCTTCATGAGCAGATCAATAAATACAAAGTCAATGTTTTGACATAGTGCACACAAATCCAACACTGACATTCTGGGCACAAATGTGTTAGAGTGGACTGGTGTGAAACTTAGTTCAAAACTTCAAATACACTCCAACCCACTTCAATACAGGTGGATTGAGGCAAATACATGGGCATCCAAACAAGCCCTTAAGCAATTGGAGAACTCCAGTGAAGCATTAATGAAATATTTAATGAAATATGATTTTTGATCAGCCATCTTCATGAGCAGATCAATATATACAAAGTAAGTGATTTGACATAGTGCACACGAATCCAACAATGAGATTCTGGACAAACTCACACCAATAAGGGAGGATAATTTAAAAAGGATTTCAAATATGAATGAGTTGATATAGGAAATCTCCTGTGTATGAGCATGCCTGAACAGAAAATGCACTACACAAGAATACAGTTTCATGCATGCTTATACTGCTTTGTCTTCAACTTTAATGCACAAGCACAAAATTCAAATTAAGACTTTGCCCCCATAATATACATTAGACTACCGAAATGCACATAGTTTTGAACATTATGATCTCCAATTCTCCATTGAAGCTAATTTAAGCATTGTTAAAAGGATGTATTAACAATACTATTTTAAGTAATACAATTAAACTAGGACATTATGCAGGGTTTTTTTGTATGATTAACCATCACATGTTCAGAATAAGCATGTACTTTGCAGGATAAGAAAGAACAATATAATAGGCTGGGAACCAACATCTAGTCATTCATGACTCCACATCATGATAAGATGTAAATGATGAGTAAACAGTTCTAAGTTCACAACCATGTACAGATAGAAGTACAAGGGTGAGGATACCTCCATAGATGGTCCACAACTTAAGCCTTGTACAATATGTTTGTGCAGCAAAACAGGCACATCATCAGGAACAACATAACCATACCTACAATTGCAATTGTAGTGAGAACTAATTGATTATAAAAGTCAAGAATGTGCATATGCAAAACAGCAAAAGTTTAAAAAAAAACGATAGTGCACAAGACAAAGTGAAGGGTTCATGTTAATTTAATAACAGTCCTTACCAATGACCAGTCACTTCTCCATTGGCATGAGAACTGAAAATGATGACGTTTCCTGCATACTTATGACCTCCCACGTGTGAGCATGCACTGACAGACACCTGACCATCAAGTCCCAGTCCATTTATCTCTTCCTTGAACTTTTTAATCAAAGCAGGTCCACAAACACCACACCTTTTGTCCCTACTTCCATGAGCGCAAACAAAAACATACGAACCACTAATAGGCTCAGGAGATCCAGGAGCCCAGTCAATATCCTTCACAAGCACTTCTTCAACAAAGTTATCGACATCAAAATGGGTAAGCCCTCTGCAAATACATGTCACAGATTGAAAATTAACATATAGTTGACTTTGAAGCCAAAATGCCACATGTTTATTAGCACACTTGCAGCTTACTTGTATCTGATCATATCTGGAAAGATCAACACATCTCCATTTGATGATTCAGTGCCATCTTCTCCTTCACAGATGGTCAATTTGATCTGTGACGTGATAGAATATAGCAGTCATTAGATATATGTAAAACAAAGATAAATTAGCAAAACCTACAGACCTTACAACTTTTTTTTCAAAGCATTTCTTTTCGAAAAGGAACATAAAGATGCCACATAGTGGACAAAGCGATATTCTTAATACTATCAAATATCACCCCAAAAGTTACAATTGTGCAAGAATAACATGCTCCCAGAAGACAATAGATCAAAACAATTAGGTAATACCCTCTCAAGAAGCCTATATAAGGAAGGCACTAGTTGCTTATTCGTTATTTGGGACACGACCATAGTCAAAATCAGTTGGTGCCTTATATTATATGAGGTGATACAAACTTCTATGAGTTTCTCCCACAGTTAGACCAGTTCAGATAACACAGCAGAAACCTAAAGGCCTGGACAGTGACAATGGATTTGGCAATCTTATAGACACACAGTACATGTTTTTGCATTTGTTCCAAACCATCAACTGGCAACACTCATAAATAATAGAGGCAGTGATTTTTATGTTTGGACAAAAATAATTCAATCAGGAACAAGTCAGTCGTGGAGCTCAACCAATACGTGTCAAACCCATTGAAGCCATAGCTAAAATACACATAACAGTATGTGTGAAGAACATTTGGAATATCGATGATTCCCACAAAAGAAAATGAGCATGGAAACCCATTATGGTAAGGTATTACTTAGATGCACTTGAAGGGGAAACAGAGACTAGTAGAATCTAAAGTAACATTGAAAAAAACCAAACAGGGCAAATGGACTCTCAAGCTTCAATATAACGAAAATTGGCACCAAATAATGGTTCCATTAGCAAATAACCATGTCAAGGACCCAAACAAGGAGCAGAAGAACCATATAATGTTCATTAACTACCTCTTAAACTTAAGCAATGGAAATGCATCATGGCGCCAAGCAAAAATTAAGTGATCCAGATAAACAACTAAATTTAGAATAAAAAAATTCATGGGCACTAGGGTACTATACACTTAAAATAATCAGAACATATACAGTCAAAGCATAAAAGCTAAACCAGAACATAAGCTAGACTCACAGAGCCCAATAGTACACACTTAATTCCTGAGACATGTGCAAATCAACGAAGACTGATTCAGATGTCCTACGAAACTAAAAACATGATTCATGACTTAAGGATCCATAACATCAACAGATGCGATTGGAATAGAACCATGAATAATGTTAGCGTGAGGTTTATTAGGCAGTGCCACATGGACCCAGGTGCCCAGGGCTGTTATAGTATATGACTTGGTATTAGGCAAGGATCCCCTGACTCAGGCATTGTTCTATAAGCCCAGGCCATCCTTGCCTATGCTTGTACGCACTGTACTACTCAATCAACTACATACACCTTCCTTCACATAACATCAACATAACCCTAACAAGTAGAGGAACCATGTATAGTTCATTTTTGTATAACTCTTAAACTTCAGCGTCAGAATAGAGCCATGGAATATGAATAAACAGAGTGTAAGCAGAATCCAAATTATGACGATGGGACCCAGCCAAATAGATATATTAAGCCAATACATTCATAGGCAGCCGTGCACAATCCAGTTAAACAAAACCAGAACATATAAGTTGAAAACATAATTGTGCCAACAACTAAAGCTAGAGTCCAGAGCCCAATAGTACCAAGTGTTTCCTATTCCAAGTCTCCAAGCCAAGATTCAGATAACCTAACAGACTATACTAAAAGATCAAGTAGCAGACAAAATCTTCACTAAGTTCACACTAAGGCCTCATACGCAGCCACAGACGAAGGTGTAGTTAGAATGGGCGTGAAGAATTAATATCAGAATCCCTAGATTCTAGTGGCGAATTCAGCAACTCAAAAGCATAATTAATGACAACCAAATAGAACATCCGCCAAAGCACTCTGTCGACAAGGGTCGTAAAACCTCACATGAACCCGTATGCAGACAAACCAACCATACTAGTCTACTAGATCACGCCATACCTCGAGCTAGTTGAATACTTATACTTTCTGTTAGTTGAAAAAAGACCCAGATCGAAATCACCAGCTCCAGTTCGCGATTCCCTAAAACCAACTACGAAAACACCAACCAAAAGCGGTAGGCGGTACCGAACCAGCTAATTTCCGAGCCGAACAAAAATCAGAAAGGGGGCATATGGATGCTCACCGTCTTCTTCAAATTGGGCTTGCGGGCCTTGATGGCGGCGGCGAGGAGGCGGGGGAGACGGTCAGACTCAGCGGCCTCGAGGTGCGACGGCCAAACGTCCGGGCCCTTGTAGCACAGGAACACATGGCGCTCGTAGAACCCCACCGTCCCGGCCAGCTTCTCCTTAAAGAGCTCCGCGCGCTGGAACCCGAACTCTGCGTCTGGATCCGGCACCGCGGCCGCGGCGGCGAGGGCTGCGTCCGTCACGTCAGCCGCCGGAGCTGACAGGGGGGCATCACCCGCCGTAGGGGAGGCCATGAGGAGGCGGAGTGGCAGTAGACGGCGGCGGGTTGGTGCGCGCTGCGAGCAAGCGAGTGGTGGTGGTGGAAATTGAAATGGAAATTGCTTGGGGAGTTTGGGGAAAATGCGCAGCATCTCCTCGGGTTTTATGGCAAGCGGAGGGGAGTTGTTCTTGCTCAAAAGGGGAAAAGTGGGAAAAGTCACGCCCAAGGACCACAGCTGGCGCTGGCCCACTTGTCGGTGACTATGTAGTTTTGTCAAGCAATTCATCAATACCGCGGGACCCACACAAGAGGTGACGTCAACCAAAAACTTTTCTTTATTTTAGGTAATGCTGTAATTATATTTAAATTTTGATAAATTAGGATCTGGCTGATTGGTTGGGGATTCTTGCGAAACTAGTAAGCGAAATCAGGATATGACTGATTCCGCCGCCTAGTAGAAAAACGAGGATTAGATATCTAGGGCTAGGATTTTCTCCATGAAACGTTTCTTGTGTGGTTAGGGTCATATCCTGATTTTCTCCATGAGAGGTGTCTGCTTCTAGAGTTCTAGTATATAGAGTTCTAACATTTTGTTTTGTTTGCCACCAAAAAAAAAAGTTAGGTCAATGATGGGATAGGCTAAAGAAGTGTGGCAAGTCATAGTTATGTAGAATTAACATGGCAAATTTAAACTATGTGTGGCAAGATTTGTTCATTAACCGAACATACTCCTGGAGCATGTTTCGTAGGATCCACATTATTTAGAAAATGTTTCGGATTTCATTTCTTCCTATATAAATTGAAATCACTTTCTTAAATCTGTCTTGCTAGCTCGTAGGACTTAGTTTCTCAAAATGGATACCAAAGTCATTGTCCCCCATGGGAAAAAAAATAAAAAAAAATGTTAGTGTTTTTAAAATGATCTTCTACCCATTTTACTTTGAAGAAGATTAGTAGGAAAAAACTTTCAGATTAAAAGTGAAATAGGAAGGTAAGGATTAGAATTAGGAAATACTACATGCGGAGTGGAGAGTAATTCTAATCTCTTTTACCAAATGACAAAAAAAAAACACAAATGACCAATCGTCATCAGGTCCGTAGTTCTTCTACCGAGTACGTCTTCTCTTGTACCTACGTCTTCTCGAAGGAGCACCGCATATTGGCCCATAACCAACACCATTGCCCAATTAGCCCACTAAGTTAAAGTTCACTGAGCTAAAAAAAAGGGGCATTCTACCTCTCTGAACACTATTTTTTTTTTTTCTTTTTCTTGAACTCCGTTGTCTGACACCTCTTATACCCTTTAAACTCTCAAAACTATTTGAATTATCTCTATGCACTAGGTTGGAGTGGTTTTCAAGACAGTTTTGTCTCGTTTTATAATAAAAACCGTAAATGTTTGATGAGATTTTCAAACCACGGAAAATGTATCTAAATTTTTCAAACATAGATAGATTGAGACACAACAAATCTAAATAAACTACTTAGATCACATGAAATGGTAATGTGATCTGAATACTTTATTTTGATTAGTCGTATCTAAATCTCTCTAGATAATTTTTAACTTCTCATATTATTTTAGAGTTGGCAAAAACATGATTTGGGAAATGAAAAATGTCAAACCGTTGAAGATGCTCTTAGTATCAGCGAATGACAAGTTGATTCACATTGCCATCTTCTTGCCACGGAAATGACACGAAAAATCTTTTCGTTTTTTCCTTATTTCCCCGACGGAAGAAACTTAATCATACAACTGGATAAAACACACGAAAACATTGGACATGCTTTCCCAGTACGAACTCGGGAAGCAAGAAGTTGCAGAGAAAAATCGAAATGTTAGCTCAAAGAACAAGAACTCCCATCCTCCTTTCTGTCTCTCTGACTAAGTTTTGACCGGCAGCTCACACTGTCCAAGAGGCCGACCTCCTGAGCACCGGCTTGGTCGGCTTCTCCTCCTCCAGGGAGATCATGCCGAGGTGAGACGGGTCCTCTAGCATCATTTTGGCCACCAGGTACCCCGCGATGGACCACGTCTGGAACTTCCTCGCCTGCTTGCCGATGTAGCGGCCCAGCTTGCCGTCGTAGTACTCTGGCCAGCCGTCCCTCGCAAGCCTCACCTCGGCTAGGTCGATGGCGCGCCGAGCAATCTTCAGCCTCCCTGTCTTGATGCATGCCGCAGTCAGCAGCCAGAGTAGCACTGCAGGAAAGTCAGATGTGAGCTGCTCAAGGTTTGCGTTTCTGAAAACCATGGTGCAGAGTGCCCGAACAGACGAGACTGAAATTTTACCGACCTGGCCATGATCCCCGTTGTGGTAGCTCCATCTTGTGTTCTTGGGGTCGCAGCCAGTGACGATCTGCCACTCGTGCCCCTCAATGGCCGGGTAGCATATCTTGACAGGCATCTCGCCGACGAGGTCCTCCCACCGCTCCTCGATGAGGTCCATGATGGCCGCGGCCTGGTCTGGCGTGGCAAGCGACGCGAGGATGGCAACGCAGTTGCCGAGCGCGAACCAGCGGAAGTCCATCCTGGCGGGGCTGACGTTGCCGACGAAGTAGCCGCCGCGGGTGGGCATGAAGTCGAAGAGCCAGTCCGGGATGGACTCCGGGTTGACGTTGAACTTGTTGACGGCCGTGTGCGAGTACTCCTCCGTCTTGAACCGGTAGATGTCGTTGAGCTGCTGGAAGTCCAGCCAGAAGTAGCTCCGCATGTGGTAGCTCAGCGCCGTGAGCCGCGTCACGATCCGCTCCATCATCTCCTTCCCTCCGCGTCGGGTTTGAGCATCACCAGCGCGCACCGCAGCGCCATGAAGAAGAGGGCCTGGATCTCGATCGGGTACCCGTACACACCCATCCTGCGGTCGATCATGCAGCATCCGTCGGCGCAGAGCAGGGTGGGGAAGGTGTCGAAGCCCTCGGCGAGGCACTGGCTCATGATGAGCCGGATGCCCTTCTGGCACATGGGCGTCTCGGCGAGCGTCATGTCGCCGGTGGACTTGGTGTAGGCCCTCAGGATGATGATCCACCAGAACCCGGAATCCACCGGCGCCACACGCCCGATGGCGCTCTCACCGAAGTCGGCAACCAGCTTGTCGACGTGCCGCGCTTGGGGTCCTTGAGCACCTTGAAGCTCGCCGGCATGGCGCCCTCGCCGAGCTTGAACCGGTCGATCCGCTTCTCCCACCCCTGCAGCAGCAGCGTCTTCAGCAGGAAGTTGCGCACGATTTCGGGCTCCCCGTTCATCAGGAACGCCAAAGCGCTCGGGACGAAGTCCCTAACGAACACCTGCATGCACGCACCGCACAATTCAAGTGAGCTGCTCCATCCCGGATCAATCAAACGAATCAAGATTATAAAAATCAAACGTGACAAGTATTTCAGATGAGAGGGAATATGTGGCAACTACTCGGTACGAAACATGTGTACACTACACACCATAGTACCACTCTTGGACTGGCCAACCATACAGTTTGAAGTATCCATCTATCTAGATCAGCATATAATCCCCTTACTTTCCAAAAGAATCTCGATCAACATATATAGGAGTACTAACAGAATCCAACTACCCAAGAAGCAAAGCAACTAGGACGACGCACGACACAGAGCAAGAAAGTGTGTCTGAGCAAGGCAGCAGAGCATGCCGTTGTCGTGCTATACCATACTACCTGGTCGTAGTTGAGCACTTCGTCGGCGGCGGAGTGGTCGACAGCGGCGATGGTGCCGATCGGCTGGCCGCGGAAGGACACGGTGGAGCGGCGCAGCGCGTCCCAGGCCTCGCCGATGAGCGGGTGGGGCTCGAACGACAGCCGCGTGGACGAGGCCGGGGTGCCGCAGTAGGAACGCAGCCCACCGCCCGGCGAGTACATGCTCTCGTAGCTCTCCATTATCCCTCCGCCGCCGTAGCCGTAGCTCCAGCCGCCGCGGCTGGCCGTGCCTGCGCCAGCGCCGGCGAGCTCGCCGAGGGAGCGGTCGTCGAACGACCGCTGCCTCTCCACGTTGATCCGCGGCTTGTGGTTCAGCAGCCGCGTCAGGTCGAAGTCGTCCGGGTCCGCCAACGACGACTGCGACGATGCCTTGCGCATCGCCGCCGCCTCCATCTCGAACGCCGCCACCGTCCCCGTCTTCGCGTCTGACTTCACAACCCCCGGCCGGCCGGGAACTACCCTGTCGTGCGGCGCACGGCGGCGACGAGGAAAACAGGAGGTCGGAGGGAGAGACTGAGCTCGTATAGTGCGGGCTCACCGGAGTCGGTGCAGGGTCTGGCTCTGCTCCCTCCAAGGCTGTGGTTGCGCGGGTACATAAAGCACGCGGTGCAGGGATGACGTGTGGGGACGGGCAGTACGCGGGCCCACATGGCGGTGGCTGTTGATGGTCGGCGTCGGATTTCGTGGGCCCGGCGCTGAGGTGCGTGCGGGTGTCCGAGTGGGACTGGCTCGGCTCGCTCGCCGTTTGCGCGTGTCTGCTCCAAGGTGGTGGCCCGGCCAATAGGTGGTTCCTTGGCTGTGGCCGGTTTGTTTAGCCTGTCTGAGAGGAGCCGATGGTGTTCATCGATTCATCACGGCGATTGCGAATGAGTTTCTGTCCTCGTGACAGTGGCAGTGGCAGTGTCTGCATAAGGAGATTATGGATGATAAATTCTTGTTACGTCGGATGAAAAATTTTACATTGATCAGAAGATGCATTAAGTAACTGAGGTTGAAATACGTGTAACGGCGCGGTCTCGAAAAAAAAAAACTGAGATTGAGAGTGTAGATTACCTATCGGCGAGGCAATGGCAACAAACAATCTTTTACTGGAAGACAAGCTCGTTTTTTTCATAGTGGATTCAACAAAATTAGATAAATATATGTTTTCGACATTGGTATAAACTTTTCTATAATTTTGGTAAAAAAAAAGAGAGGGGAGAGAAATTTGATTTAGGACAAGCGTAAAACAAACTATATTTTGACTGAAGGCCTATGTCACATGTCTTGAACTGAATGAATAACTGAACATATTACCCAATGTATTCTATGATGATAATATGAAAGTGGCCAGAGTTATCAGCACCCCTATCAAATAATTTCCTAGTTTAATCATTCATCACATTCAAGGCGAGTAAATACGTGTCACGTCGTGTGGGTTCCCAGCTAACATTCTCCACACAAGGAGAAGATAAAACGGGTAACTTATGTATCATTGCTGAAAAGGAAGTACAGTGAATCATTTTTTTTTTTTGACAAATTACAGTAAATCATTTTCAGAATTATCATTGTGTGTATTTATTAGTCGGCCCCTGTTATCAGGCACACGAAACGGGTCTGGGATATGACTGGATCTCCAAGTTCGTGATGTTCTCTGTACGAAAGCTTGACACATGTTCACAATATACACAAGAACACAAAAAAGAACGGTCGTACTTGTATATATACGGGTGTCCTGTCCTGCCATATATTCTGGTCTAGTAACTTGACCGTGAATTCTGAACGCAGCTGGAGGTCATCTATCATCTCCTTGTCAACTTGTGCAAATCTTTTTGGTTGTCGTACGTGGAGGTAATTATAGGAAAGCGAAAACAACGGTTGCCATGCTCTTCACGTTCCTGGACGATGATACCTGCGTGCCCAGCTGTTGATTCACAGTCGTCACGCTGTTTTATGCCTTGCCACTGCTGCCTCATAGGAGAGGAGAAACTGGTGAACACTGAGCTGTCCAAGTTTCTCAGAACGTCAAATTGCATGATGAGACGCGTGTGTATAGTATATATGCCTAAGAAAAAACGAACTAATAACTAATTTCTCGTGTTACTTTCGACGAGAGACGTTAATTAGTGTAGCGCGCGTAATGTTCACCGAGGTATGAGAATGCGAGACTGGCAGTGGATCCGGTCCCTTTTTTTTTTTTTTTTTCTTCACAATCTCACTTTGTCTTTTCTAGTTTTAGTTCAAAATTACATAGTTTTACATTCTAATTTGATCCGTTCCTTAAATTTGTTAGGCTAAATAAAGTGTCATGTACCACCCCTAGCCAAGGGCCAACTTCGAGCAGACGCGGTGAGATGCTGCCGACGACGCGCCGGCTTCGGAGCGGGCATGTGGAGATCTGGGAGCTGTGCAGAGCTGGCCACTATAGCTACCAGCCGGTCCCCCTTGGCAACTGTTGAAACATAACAATGGATATTTTAGAAATAAATCGGATCGAAATACTAGATAAATAATAACAATGATGTTCCTATGCATGATCTACTAGAAAAACAAAGAGATGCAGAGCTTAGGTTTATACCGTCAGCGGGCGCCGGGCGGAGGTAGAGCCGCAACGTCTATGGCGATGGCGACGGTGTCGCGACGAAGATCCGGACGGCCTTCGGGCCTCCAATTGCACTGGCCGACGACGATAGGGAAAGAGTACGACGCCTCTCCGATCGGTGGAGGTTCTGTGAATGTCGGTGGGGAAAAAGTGACGGCATGAACAGTGCCATCCGCCCCAACATCTATTTATTTAGCGTAGTGCGACGGGGCCTTTAACTATTAGAGTTAGGCGCCCCCGATTAGAACGCGATTAAGGAGAAATGGGCCTTGGGCCCTTAAGATCAATTGTAACAGCAGCATGTGTGGCTGCTGGCTCACTGCTAGCTACAGGTCCGAGGCCGAGGTGGCCGGCCGTCGGCCTCCTCGCAAATGTCACTCACGTACGACGGCGATCGGAATGATGGCCCCCCTTTGGGGGCCTGTTCAACGTGGCGGTTTATCCGGCACAACTGTGTTCCATGATGATTCGATGGACACGGGCATGATTAGTCAAGGCGGGGCGAGTGTCACGGCCTTAGAATGATGCAGCCTCTCCGCGTCGCTCATGATTAATTGTGTGCTCGCTCTCTCTCGATGGTCAAAGCACCGTGTGCGCCTTCCAGTACCTTCGTTGCGACGACAATAGTAGCCGGTTCGCAGTCACCACTCACAGGTCACGTACGTACAGCTAACTCCTGCACAAGCTACTGTACAATGGAGCATTGCCTGCTAGCCATGGAAGCCAGCAGGGAGCAAAAGCCTACTGTAGAGGTAGAACCCAGCGGATTCGACGACGGTGACCAGCCTCTGGGCTCGTATCTCTCGTAAGTCCGCCTTAGCGATTTGGCGTATAGAAGAGGTCGGTGACCAGGATTGCAGCGAGCGCGCCGGCCGTGCGCACACGCTAAGGCACAGCGACTGCCGAGTGCCGACAGACCATGGCAAGCATCAGGTGCCGTCCACGCCAACGCCCACACCGCGGGGATCGATGGCGCATCATGCATGTGTGCCAGTGAGTACCACCGATCGGCGGCGCCCAGGCCCAGCTCGTGTGTTTCATCCGCGCGCGCGCGCGGGTAGCTGCGCAGGCCGCCGCTATACTTGCCCGGCGGCTGTGTCTCGTTTCTAAAGGCAACCGCCAACCACCCATGTCCGGCGCCGGTTCCCACTCGCTGCCGTTGCTGCCAGCAGCAGCGTCCCGCGGCGCAGGGCACATCGTCGGCGCTACGATACGAGTCTCTGAGGAGGAGTGAGGACCGAGGCCCTGGACAGCTAGTGGACACGGGACAAAACGCGCGCGGCGGAGTCGTACATGCACGCACCTACACGATGACGCCGGCGCCGCGCGATCGATGCTGCCTTTGCCACCGGGGCACAGGCACCAAGGATCGGTTTGCTCATACAGTGATATAATGTGACGTGCATCCACTCATTTTTCTCTGAACGCGCGTTGGAGTATGAACACGAATGACATCTTCGACGATGACCCTCGCTTGGATCGGACAGCCGGTCACGTCGGATTTAATCGCAGAGTACGGCGTTGCAATTGCATTGCGTGGAGGCTGGCCAGATGGATGTACTAGAGCAGTAGAGCACACCAGTGGCGAAGCTAGAGCAAAATGATGGAGGGTGCACCACTTAATTCACAACTACGCTGAACAATCCGATGTTCAATCGAAAATAGCATAACTAATGTGCAGAACAATTCAACAATGTTCAATTTGACTTATTGTTGGTAATGTCTATCTCTTGAGCTTTCCTTTTGAAAAACCTCTCCATGATTACCTATCATTTACAAAATTACAAGCACCAAGCAAAATCAAATTGAGATCCATACTAATTCAAAAATTGATTTCTAAAAGTACTAGCTCAAGGTTGCAAGAAAAATAAAATTACGTGCTGAACTGACTTCTTTTACCTTGCCTTAACTCTGAACCGAAGTTTTTTTTTCGCGATCGGGCCATTCACCCGTATTTCATTAAGAGGAGGAAAACCAAATCCAAATACAACAAACCCTGATGCCGAGAAGACATCACAGGAGAAACACCAACGAAGACCAAAACATAAACTAAAAGCAAGAAAAGCGAGGGGCAGGGAACCCTCCACCTAACAAACCCCACAAGCTACGCCTATACAAAAGATAACTCAACACCTAGGTAACTAGTAGTGATCGGAGCCGTAGATGATACACCTCGGCAAAGAAAGCATCCGCCGGAAAGACAACTACCTCGGTGGCAAAGCATCCACCCAAACCTCCTTGGCGGCCAAGCATCCGCCAAAAAACACGACCTCGATGGCAAAGCATCCACCGGAACCACGACGGGCGGCAAAGCATCCGCCGGAAGCACGACCTGAAGACCTCGGGCAAAGCATCCACCGGAACCACCACGGCGGCAAAGCATCCGCCGTAAGCACGACCTGAAGTCCTTGGTGGCAAAGCATCCACCGAACCACCACGGCGGCAAAGTATCCGCCGGAAGCACGACATGAAGACCTCGGTGGCAAAGCATCCACCGGAACAGATAACTACGGCTACCACTAACACCAACAAGACAAACCAAAGGTGAAGAGTAGCATGAAGTGCAAAAGGCGCAGTGCAGACGGACGGAAGGAGCAGCAGACAGGAGACCGGCGAGAAGGAGGCAAGCAACGAGCATCAACGAAGCCTTCAGGAAGGAATTGACGTCCGCGGACGCCAACTTCGTTGTGTATAGCATCTGGGGATTTTCATCCCACCAAGCTTGCTCCAACCGGCCTCGACAACGGCCAGGAGCAGAGTGTAGTGCAGGAACGGCACGCGCCACTAGCCAAACCACCACGGCAAAGCTCGTGCGCTACCTTGCCGCCGCGAATCACACCACCACGGCGCGACAAGCAGGGACCAAGGACACCGCCACCGATGACGCCACCACGGCGACGCCGACGCCACCACAACACGCTCCACCGGCACAACCAGATGAAGCCACCAGTTGCCGAACGCCGCCACGCCCTGGTGCGCAAAGACTCGCCGGGACGCCGCCTTGACGGTAGCAAAGAACACCCAAGGCCCCCGCCACAAGAGCCCGCAAAGAAGGCCAACCACCACAGCGGGTTTGGAGGAGATGCGCCGGCGCTGATCCGGGGCCCAGGGCCTAAGCCCGGCCAGCCGGCAAGGCCGCCACCATTGCCGGTCGAAGGGCGGCAGAGAGCCGCCGGCCGCCCAGGGAGGCACCGGGCACCTGAGCGGGAGGGGAGGGGGCGCCGGCGGTGCATCCAGCCTGGGGCCCAGATCCGGCGAAGCCTCCCACTGCAGACCAACCCAATCGGCGGCAGGGAAGCCGACGACCGCCATGGCGCCCAAGGCTGAGACCGTCGCGCCCGAGTGGGGGGGGGGCAGCGCCGACCGCCGGGGTGGCCGGATCTCGCCCTGGAAGGGTGCGCGAGGCACCCACGGCCCGCCGTCGCCGTCACCGCCGCCGGAGGTGGGTTGCCGGAGGGTGGGGAAGGGGGGGGTTGGGGTTGGGGGCGGAGGACAGGGGGGGGCAAGGGCGGCGCCCCTTGTTGAGGGCAGCCGCCGCCGGGCGCCCGCGCCGCGGCGAGCGGGCGGCGACGGCGGCCGGAGGGAGCCGGGCGGAGGGGGGCTGCTGGCCGGGCGGGCGGAGGCCCCGAGCCGCCCACGGAGCGGGCTCGGGAGCGGGCGTGTTTCCTTTTCGGTGTTCTCGACCAGAGTCTGAACCGAAGTACAACTAGCAACTGACTGGATACAGAGAACTTTTTGCCGTCCGTGAATACTAGTCAAGACAAATTAAATTAAGTTAGTTCTTCAAGATGATTAAATAAAGATTTCTTTTTGGAAACTCACGGAAGCAAGGCAAGCAAGCAGCAAGCACAAACCTGAATCCTGATTGAAATCGGAGAAGAGATTCAGGCAGTCGTGGATTCAGGAAAGGAGCGTTGGCGCCGTCGGCCCGTGGACGCAGCCGCCGCCTCGCAGGTATCGTCGACGCCGCGTCAGTCGAAAAGCGACGGCCAGATTGCCCTTGCGGATCGCAGGTATCGTTGACGCCGCGTCAGTCGAAAAGCCGCGGCCAGATCGCCCTCGCGGAGCCGTCAGGCATGCCAAACGCCACGGGAAAAAATCACGCGATATTGATGGTTTGTGTGCGTGTGCGATTAGCCTAGCCTGCACCTCGTGCCTACGTTCATGCTGCAACATGGGCTTGGGCCGGTCGGAGGTGCACATTCAACGTAATGGACAAGCCCTTCAGCGAGACAAGAGCTAGCGTGGTGCACTTTTGGACCTGCAGGCAGCAACCGTGGACCGAGGGGGTGCACAAACGGTGAGAATTTGCACCTCATCACGTGATTAGCAATTTGGCGTGGGTGCCTGGGCATCCAGCAGGTCCAACGTAGCTTCGCCCGTGGAGCACACCACCCGCATGTGGCATGGCTTCAGTTTTACGGAGAAGGACCAGAAGGAAAGGAAGGCGGAGCCAGAACGTTGCACCATGTTATTCAGTCCATATATAGAAAAAGAGATTTGTGCACGCAATGCAAATATCCAATGTATAGGACCATAAGGGTTGGCCAGAAAAAAGGCACACAATAACTATTTTAGTTTTCTTGGTGAAACTATTGAAGTTCATAGAAATCAGAAAGTAGTTGAAAGAGAGAGAGCTACAGTAGTGAAGCCTTATTGTGACTTGTCAAGAATACTCACATAAAAATAATTTATACTAGGAAGCAGCACGGCGTTGCCGCGCGGCCACGTGGAGGAACCAGTTGTATAGAAGTTTGAATCTATTGTTGATCTTTAATGTTTTTTTTTTTTTTAGGATAAGTACCAGCGCTGTACAAAGGATTTTAATATTTTGAGATGAGTATACAACAACTGATATTAGTGCATATATTGTGTTAGTGATATAAGCAATTTTCATATAAAACTCCAGAATCTAAGATCTCTTTCTTCATGCAACAAACAGGGATTGTGATATAGGACTCACATATACAGACATGCAATAGTGTCACTATCATCGATGTGAATTGAAGTAATAACCTGGTTATCCCATTTTTGCGTTTGTTGTGCCAACAACCAATCAATCTTGTTGTGGTTATTTTTTTTAAAAAAAAGAGCATATAAGTTGTGAAATCGGCCCTGCTCGGCTTATCAGCCACCTACCAGCGGTATTTTTCTCTCATAGCATCGGTCCACCAGCAGTATTTTCTCTCACAAAGATCAACCAGCCAGACACCAGCCGAACAGGGCTACGTTTTTTTTCTTGGTGGTTCGCTTCAAGGACCTGCTGCGACATGGGCTGCGGAGGGGTTTACTCACTCCTGCTTGTCTCATGGATGATCTCGAAGGAGAGAAACGCGCACGTCTTCGACAACTCCATGCGCACTCGGTGTACCTCACTCTGCAGGTGATCCGAGAAGAAGTTGTTCAGTGGTAGCGGCGGGTTTTGCAGCTCTTTTAGACTTCGTCATCTTCTAGTCGGCCTTTTCGACGCTCTAGCTTCTTTTCAGCAGGCTGCTTGCCTGCTCCTAGCGCTTATGTGACTTGTTCTTGCAGTAGCCTTGCCGGCACCTCGCTGAGCTGTAGTGGTTTGGGGTTTGTTTTATTTATTTTGTTCTTTTTTTTTCCTTTGCTTGCTTTGGAACTACTTTGTATTGTTTTTTAACTCTCCTTAATGAAGTCGTGTTCTAGGAAAAAAAATCTATGTTTCCTATCAGCTATCCTTTGGCCAAAGAAATAAGCAAAGGAAAAAAGAGGCAGAGTCTAGATATCATAATAATACCTTCCGTGCTCACATAGTATACAATTGACGTTGACCATACAGAAATTCAGAATATCTAGCTGATAAGAGACTGCTTAATTATAATACTGAAAGTCATCCAAAGCAATCAACGATAGGTTCAGTATCTTAAGTTGATCCCAAAGTGCTAGCCCCAGTAAGAACTGAGCTTAGAAGCACGGTAGAGGAAGAGTTAACACGTAAGGACTGTACATGAATAATCATACATGAATCAAGGATCATAATTGATTGAAAAAGTAAATAGTCGTGGTAATCTAAAATCTTCAGGGACTCTTAGTATAGCAAGATAAGCAGTGACTTATATTGACTGCAATAATTCAACCACAAATATAAAATTGCTTTTAATATTACATATGTGTATAGTTATGCTCCAAATATTATATGTAAAAGAATGACAGATTATATACATTGGCATAAGAAATAATTTATGCATTGAGAATAAAAAAATATATATATTTGTGTGATTCTATATTATCACGATGATGGAACAGTGTGTGGTTCTATATTATCACGATGATGGAACAGTGACATATCATAATGCACATATGGCTATATGGATTAGTAGATATCGACAAAAGCTTCATAGTCTATGGGCAGTACAAATTGCTGACCTGGATAAAATTCTATGTATTAAAATTGGATTTGCTATGATTGTTTTCCTAATTGTGCAGCACTGGTTAGAAAGTTACTTTACTTTAACCACAGAATGGCTAATTATTACCTTTTAGTATTGAGAAGATCAAATTTGACACACTGTAAACTTATAGTGCATACAAATAGAGTTGGCATGAATTTTTAGCTGAGCAATCTACAATCTCTATAATATCAATTATGAAACTGAAATATTTCTGCCACTGCTACACACTCTCTGCCCCCCGACGCCCGCGTCGCCTCCGCTCGGCGACTCGGGCGGAAGCACGCCCCTCACCGCCACCACCCCCACCCCCTCCGTCCCTACCCTCGCCGCCACCGGAGGAGTCGGCCGGAAGCCCGCGCCGGCCCCTAGGACGGTGGCGGCGGGGTCTTCCTCTGCAGCGGCTGTGGGAGCCCGTTCCGGGCGGGGAACGGACCTCGGCGGACATGCCGGACCCGCCGGCAATGGTGGTGAAGGCGGCTCTAGGCGGCGGATCCGCGACCCTTGTGGCCCGATCTGGCGTGTCCGGCCCCGGATCTACACTTGTGCAGCGCGGTGGAGTTTGGGGACGGCAGCGGCGGCCGGTGAACGCCCGACGGCGGAGGAGGCGCGCTGGCCGGTCGTCGGCTGGTGCTTGGCTTCGGCTCTGCTTCTGCGCGGTTCCTGGCCCCCTCGGCCGGTCCTGGCTTGGGTGCGGCACCGGCGGGTGCCACCCCCGGCGGTGGTGGTGGAGGTGCGCCAAGCTGTGGCGTGCTGGTTTGGCAGTGGCTGCAGCGCTTGGGTGGAGCAGATGTGGAGGTGCTGTGGAGTGGAGGTGGGCAGCGGTGGAGGTGCTGTTTGGTGGCGGAGATGCTGTCGGTGGTGGAGGTGCTGCCTTGGGCGCCTCGGAGCGGAGACGGAGGCGCGGGGTGCTGTCCGTGGCGACGGCCGCGGTCGCCTCTCTACGGGCTCGTTGGATGCAGTCGCTCGCCTTGCGCTGGTCGTCGTTTGCTCTGACGTCTCCCCGGCGGCAGTGGGTGTGGCTTCTTCGGTGACGCCGCGGTGGCGTCGACGGCCATGCCCGGTTTCGTGTGCGGTACCATGGTGGTGCTGCTGCGGTGCCGGGCCTGGTGGAGGCCGCCCTACTCAGTCGGGGCTCGACGGCGGACGCAGGGGGCAGCGGCGGGGTTCCCCCCTCTCCGTTTGCCCCCTCCTTCTTCTTGATGGTGGTCTCTCGGCGGTGGTGGCTGGGGCTATTGCTGGCGTTGGGGGGCGGTCCTCGTCTACGCCGTCCTCCCCCCCTTTGGCCTTGATTGCCGTCGCGGGGCGGTTGCTGTGAAGTTGGAGGCTTCGGCGTCTTTGGGGGCACTGGTCTGGGATGCTCCAGGTCCGGTACCTTCAGGCTTCGGTGATTGTGCGTGGTGGCGGGTGGTGCGGCTGGTGGACTTGCACGGCGGTGGGAGGTCAGTCTTCGCATGTCGCCTGTTTGGAGCGGTGCTGGCGCAGCTTTGCGGCTACTGGCGTGGCCGGCGCGTCGATCGTCCCGGAGAGGTTTCTGCAGGTATGGCAACGATGGCTCGGGTGTCTGATGGGGAACCGAGATCGTGACCGAGGTCCGTGCTGTGGGTACTTTGGGCGAAAGCCTAGCGACGGCGACACCTGCGGGTGCCGTTCTCCCTGTTGAGGGCGTCGCGTCCCCTGCACTTTCCACGGGTGAAAACCCAGTCCTTTGCGGACGGGCGACGGCGGCGCTCGGACGTCGTACCCTTCTTGAAGGCGTCGTCGTGGTTTGGACTAGGTCGGGTGGTCTCGTGGCAGGGCCTGGTTTCGTCGTTTCCACTGTCGTGTCAGGGGGTTTTGTGCTAGTGGTGGAGTAGGTTTGTTGTCGATGTCCCAATCCGACTGCCGTTATGGATGGAGGCTCGTGTTGATGACCCAATCCAACCGAGTGGACTGTCATGTTTATTTTCCTCCCATCCGAGTTGTTGGTTAGTGTTGAGTTGTTTTAGTTGGGTCTTTTCGACCAAGAGTTGAGTGGGCGCTACTTTGTGGCGCGAAGTTGAGTTGATCTGATACCAGGGAGGTGTGCAAGGGGAGTAGGGTACCCTCTCCACAATTGTATGGTTTTTCTTTTTTTTTTTTCCAAATAAAAAACTTTTTTTTTTTGCCTTTTCTTTTTTTCGTCTAATAGAAATCGCGGAAGCTTTTTGCCGTCCTTTTAAAAAAAAAAAAAAGAAACTGAAATATTTCTGAGTACGTAGAAAAACTGTGCCTTTAACCGTTCTGAATGATGCTGAGTCTTCTCCGATCTTGTCTTATACAGCAAGAAGCAATGTTTCAGATTGGCCAGGAGTATAAACCTGAAATCCCGGACATTCTGTCAGATGATTGGAAAAATTTCGTGAAGCTGTGCTTGCAACGTGACCGGAAAGCTCGCCCCTCTGGAGCTGAATTGATGGATCACCCGTTCATTCGGAAGCAGAGGAGCTGAGCTTCCGTTTCCACATGACGAAGGTTCGATCAACTCAGGGAAGCAAACTGCTCCACTGCCATGACGAAGCGTTGACAGTGATGCGGAGATGAGGAAGATCTGGTTCTCTCGTTCTATCAGTCATGCCGCTTTTCTAATCGGAATAGTTTTTTTTTTTCTAGAGAAATGTTATCCAAATACTGTACATGGCAGCATTGCATTTTGCCTTAGTTGAGGAGACCTGGTCCTATCTACTACGTTTCCCTTTTATTTTGTGCTGGGCCGGCCTCGTTTTTGCTGGCATGGGCGGTCTCAGCTGAAGCCAGCAGGTGCGCTGGCGGTGGCGGTGCCGGCGTGCCAGGCTGCCAGCAACGCGCTGCCTCCTGTCACTGTGGCCGCTGCCGGCGTGGCTCTGGCGCGCGACTGGACCGTCCGGCCGCGCGGGCCCACGTGAGGCAGTAGTGCGTCGCCGTTCGTGTCGCGTCCGGCCAAGGGGCCTGGCACGCACGATGGCGTCCGCCGCTTGTTTTGACTGCGCGCACATGTTCGAGTGGGGCCGCTGTCTGCCGAGGGAGAGCGGGACGGCTGCCACGTCGTCTGGTGCGGGCGAAACAAATCTTTATACTCCCCTCTGTTAAAAAAAAAACAAGCAAATATGGATTGCGTACCTATAAAGTAGCTCATGGGTGTGTTTAGAGAGGGGCCAAAATTTTGGCCCAAAATTCTGAAATTCTGGCACTGTAGCGACTGAAAAAAAGCGTAGACGTTTCGTTTATTTGTGGTAAATATTATCCTATCACGAAGTAATTCAGGCTCAAAAGAAAAGTTGAATGATATACATCTAAATTGTGTAATTACTTTATTTTTTTACCTATAAAAAAATTAATTGCACAGTTTAGATGTACATTCTTGGAGACGATTCTTTTGATACTAGTTACCCCATGGTAGAATACTATTTACCACGAAACAAACGAAACGTCTTTGCGTCTTTACATTTGCTACAAAGTGCCAAAATTCTAGGATTTTAAGCCAAAATTTTGGCTCTAAACACAACCATGCTGATGGCTCTAGCTTGGCAAGGTATATCCCATCGGATAAAAAATTCTATAGCTGTTAAGAAATAGTTTTAGGGTTGCACACAGAACATAGAGAAGTAGGGGAAACTTGGAAGTCTCTTCTTTATCTCTTTCTCTTGTTTTTCACTTGTTGTTCTCTGCGTTTACAGAAGAAGAGGCAATGTCCTCCGTTTATCGTGCCAAGCTCACAGATACGCCACAGGCACCACTGCCTTTCTAATTTCCCCACGTGATTTCTCCCATGTGCTCCATTCATGATGTTGTTGACACCTACTATTGTATATATTTAATAGTCAACTAAACATGAAATAAGGGCTTAAAATAAATATCAACATAGATTAGGTGCATTACTAATTGAATTCCACGAGTTTTGGTGATTTATATATATTTTAGGGATTAAACAGGAATAAGCAGAGGAAAAGGTGGACTAATAGAGAAGAAGTCGGGAGGCGACAGGGGAGGCGCTCGAACTCCGACGACCAACGCCGGCAAGGAGCCCCAATCCCGACCGACAAAAAGTAGAAGCGCTCCGGCAACCCACGGCGCACTGATTGATTGTTGAGATATTAGGCAATTTTCAGATTAATTCCGCAAAATAAATCATGACAAACTGATCTACTAAATAGAGCATGTTAAGCATACTAGCATAGCATGAACACATAACACTGATCATAGCATAGCATAAACGCATATCATAGATCATGGCAACATGTGTAAACATATAGATTGAACACGATTAACATGAAGATTAGATCTTGAGAATACCTGGCTGACGTTGAGGACAACGTAATGGAGAGGTTCCCGAGAGCGATGCCGAGGTCCTACAGCTCGCTGTCGCTGTCGCCGATCGGTGGTCTGCTGAAGAAGTCGAAGAAGTTGTCGATGAAGACGACGCCGGGACGGTCCTCCACGTGTCCTTCCCTAAGACGAGCCGTGACGAAAATCGGGAGCAGTCCAAGCGCGAACAAATACCAAAAACCTTATTCACCTTCTCCCGGTGCGGGATCGTAAAGACGACGGTTCCGGAGACCTGCGCCTCGGCCGGTCGCTGGTGCACGCAAACGATCGGCCGGAGATTGGCACCGGGCCAAAGGAGAAGAGAAAACACTATTTTACTACTTTTGGATTTTCTAATAGAAACTCCCAATTGTAGTTATTATGTTGTGTCTAATCCCGTGAGGCTTTGTACAAATATATAGGAGAAAAACTCCCTACCTCCACATCAACTAGCAATATGGTACTAATTGATATTGTACCTCCCACCTTTGTTCATGGGCTAAAACAATAAAGCCCATTAGGGAACACAAATATTGGGCCTTTGAGATTTATCAGAATTTCTTTATACGAATTTTAGGGGAACTTATCTATACCTATACCTACTAATAAAGAGAGAAAATTTCAGTACCACCTTATTTTCTACCGCTTTTTCTGCCGTTTTTTTTCTGCCTGCCGCTATATGGGCTTTAATTGTATGGGCCGAGAAAATTTCTGTTTCACTTATTTTTCCCCTGCCCCAACCGCCCGTCTGCAGTTTGACTCCACTTCCCACGCCGTCATGCGAGTCGCGAATCACGATCAAGCCGTCCGCCCGTTCGTCCGACTTCCACACGCCCGCACGCCCGGCGAGAGCACGAGCAGGCAACAGGTCAACTACCACGCCACGCCACTGCCCACTGCCGCCGCCCTATTTGGACTCACGTGATCAAATCAGAGCATCAGGCGATCAGCCATTCATCCAATCATCCTGCATCTGTATTCTCTATAGGATGGTAATTCTTATTCTCAATTCTTCTAGGATCTTAGATGTTCCGGTGATCATTAATTGGTTTTTCCCTAAAAATTGATTAGGTCTTAGATCAGGTGCTTAGAAAAGGAATAAGAGAAGGATATGTGCACTATCGAGAAGGACATATATGTTGGACAATCTCGGTTTCATCCTTGACGATTTTGCATCAGGAAATATCCGACAAGAAATATTTTCATGACAAGCATTGGATAGTCTTCTTTAATGTAATCATACTATCTCAAGTACGTACATATTGTTGTTTTTTGTGTATAGTTTCTCAATAATTTTCAGACCTACATTAAAATATATTATAATATATATTAGTCTAGAGGGGCATTAGTGATGAGTTTGCCAGGGGTCATCAAAGTCATAGGGTCGGCGCATAAACCAACCGCGGGTGTACGACAGTTTGGGAGGAGGATAGAAGGATCTAAATTGAATTTGAGAAACTCGAGGATTCCTGGTATAAAAGTTCAGCCTAGAGTGACCCTTCTTATGCTAGGCTAGATTCTGTCTCATGGGCCTTTTGCGCCATTGACATGTCGAGCCATGTCCTGGCTATTTTTTTTATTTTTTTGGTAAAACAATAAACTTATAAATTATGTGGAAGGTTATATAAATAAATAAATAGTAAAACCATTTTTTGAAGTTCTCTTGACTGGTCTACATTCTAGAATAAATGTTTTCTTTTATAATCTTATAGAGATTTTTTTAATCCTTATAATAAAATACGAGGCCACGCTACCGTAGGTGATAAATGTATCTCCTTATGAATAGTGATGTAAGAGAAATTTAATACTCCCAAATGACACGCTATCTAAGACATTGCTCGTCAGCATTAGGATTAGTTGCAGTGCTGGCATTCTGACCACGTCGCAACCTTATCCTGCATCATATTGATGCCTGATAGTAGCGTTTGAGAAGAGGTCGACGAGGTGGAACCACAACTGCCATGGGTGTTCACATACTAAAAAGAAATCGATCTTTTGACATAAACAATTCTTTCTTTTACACCTAAAATCTTTAGGCGAACAAACATTAATATATGTTTTTTATTAACCCGTTGCATCGCACGGGCATTTTTGCTAGTTCATATATAAATTCTAACAGTTTTTCTCCCCTTCCCCATCTTCCTCCCGCTCTCGGTTCGTCGGTTTTTTTTTTAGGTTTTCTCTCTATTTCTCCGAGTTAGTGGTAGTTGCGCGATTCGCTTAGTTAGTCTGCCTTCATTTTTGCTCTGTGTTCTAGTTTGATTTAGTCGTTGTGAGAGTTTCCAGTGGAGGATGAAGAATCGTAGGCTAACACTTGTTGTTCCTCCATTTTTGATTTCAAATTTCACTGAAGAGAGGCCCTATGAATCATAGGGTCAGAATAATAGAGATGAGAATAGAGGACGGATGAATGGTGATGTAGAGATAATATCAATTTCATGACACCACCTAGAGGTATGAGAAATAGCTTTTCACTTGATCAATGGAGTCTGAATTTCCTCCGATTAGAACAACTAAGAGATATTCAGTTTCAGTCGGATTGCCCAAACACTCGCATCCGGATGAACAAACAATGAGGAGAAGAACCATTCATTCGAAGATGCCCCCAATGGCTTCGTGGATTCGGACTCAATCATGATCGCGAAATTACCGATTCAATTTACTTGGAAGAGGAGAGCGACCCTGAACCGGATGATCCGAAGCAAAAGTCGAGCCATCTCATGTGGCCATGGAGTCTATCATTTCAGGGGAAGAAGATGAGTTCAGACATGGTATCAAGGCCACCAAGCCCAAAAAGCAATGCATACCGGGCCGACTCATAGAACTGTTTTGCCACTCATATGTCCCTCCGAGGCCCAATAGGAAAACTGCTGCATCACAAGGCCCAAATAAAGGGTGGTATTGGATTCCAGCGCTAGGGTTTTGGATGAGACGGCACCGCGTTTCTCAAGCATCGCGAAGCGAGATTCACAAATTTGGGCACCTAGCCAAAATCATCCGCCGCACCACACTACACACCATCGACAATAGATCGTTCTTGGAGGTAGTGAATGAGATGGAGAGGAAGCAGGGACAGGGAAAAGGAAGGCTAGAAGAGGAGAACGAGTACGTGAGGAATCGAGAGCCGCGATGGGATGCGGCGGGGAAGGCAATCGCTACTATGAAGACAATGGCCCTAGAGGTGGATAGCACGAGCAACCAAGATATGGATACCAGGAGCAGGATGGAAACACGTACAACAACTACTATGATGATCTATATCCTAGATCTGAGTATGATGCACACCAGGGGCGTAAAAGAGGTGGGGATCGACAAGAGGAAAGAATGGTGAGGCAGATGACAGAAGAAGATCTCAGGCATAAGATCGATGACAAGAAGAAGAGTTATCAACAATATCCCAATTAGACTCAGCCTAGGTATTACCGGGGTCAGGGCTCTAGTGGAGTCATGAAATGTTGGAATTGCAATTTAGAAGGTCATCACTACTCTAACTGCACAAATCCTCCCTTCTACTATAAATGTAACCTCAGTGGCCACAAATCTGATAAGTGTATTGGGAAGGGGATAGAAAAAGGCAAGATGGAGAAGGGCAAACAAGAAACTAGAGAGGAGAAAATTGAATATAGCAAAGGACTATGCATTTGTGCAATGGGCATGCCAGGACAGATTTTCTATTCTCTAAAACTCCCAGAGATTGAAAAAGAGGTGAAGGATAAGGGGAATGATTCAATTAGAGCTATTGTGTCAGTTATTGAGGGAAGAGGCACCAAGGCAAGAATTCTGACAGAACTCCAGTATAGGGTGACTCAGAGTGGAATTGGGATGTTAGAAGGATATCTAATGGTGAGTTCTTGGTCACTATGCCATCCAAAGTCTGTTCTGAATGTACTGTCTAACATGAAACAAATCAAGTTTGTTACATCAGACATGATGGCAGTGATAGAAGAATCAGACAGAGATCCTGATACTTTTGACGTCCTATCAATAGTCCGGGTCAAGGCAGTGGGTATCCCTGACATAGCTAGAACTGAATTTGCTATGATGGAGTTAGCCAAACTGGTAGGTGTTGACACCTGTTATAGCATAATATTACTAGTCAACTAAACATGGAATAAGGGCTTAAAATGAATATCAACATAAGTCTAGGGGCCTAACTAACATAATTCCATGAGTTTTGGTATTCCATGACTTTGCAGGGATTGAAACGGATAAAAGCGAGATAAGAACGGTGAGAAACCTAAGAGTTTGCATCTCATACGATGACAAGACTTGACCGTAAGGCAACTCAACCCAAAAAGTGGACTAAAACATTCTAGAAGACACCAGAAGACACTAGGAGAAAGAAGATACGGTTGTGCAACCGGACCACTGCGATCGCCAAGAAGATCCATTTCGTGGTCCGGTTGTAGAATTTGTCATTCCATTTCATGGTCCGGTTGTAGAATTTGTCATTCCTCGTTGTAATTCATAGTAAGTGATTTTTCTTTGCGAAATTCATAGTAAGTGATTTCAAGCTACAAACTTGCTAAAATTAGCGTCATACGAGGATTGTTCATAGCACCATTTTGTTTCTTCAATTTCCGCCTCTTTTACACACTCTTATCCAAAACTTCTTTAAGAAAAAAAAAAAAGTTCTACAACAGCTTCTTTAATTAGATCTTTAAATATTACAATTATTTATTTCAGATTTCTCATTAGCCAAAATAAAAGGCTGGACTTTTTTTTTAAAAAAAATACTATGATAGATTGGAAAGATACAGAGAATGATTTTTTATTCAAATGGCTCACCAAATAATGATTTGGAGAGTGAATTTAAAAAGGATATTGGAGATGCTCTTCAAGACCAAGTAGAGTTAAAAATATGAGCTCAACCAGCAGATGGGATCTAGTTTTTTTAAAAAAATTCAAAGACTGCATCTAGCGCAGTGTCACGATCAGAATGTAAGCTCACGTTGGTAGGCCTTTTCAGAGACAGTCATTAACATTGAGCACGTGGTGATTCCAGAGAGCAGGTAGAGGTAGGCAACGACACCAAGAGAAAACAGAGGATAAACTTAGCGCCAGAGAATGTTGTCTTTTGGCAACATGCAGCACGGCATCAGACTCTCTCATACAAATACAATAATAATCAGAACGCCTCCCATGAACAGAGTTCAATAATCAGAACGAGTCGCATGAGCAAAACTCTGTTCCCAGTTTTGGATCTCGCACATGGTTGCCGTGGCATCGCGCCATGGCTGCCGTGGTGATCTGATCTGATCCCACAATGGGCTAGGAGCCGTGCAATGCCACCACCAACCCAATCGCCTCACCAACTTATCCGCGCCACCGCGACGACACTGATCACTCTCATTCCCACTCTCACCGTGACACAATGGCAGGGCTAGCCGGCGTGGTGTGCCTCGTCCTCCTCGCTGCCAGCTCTGTCACGGCGGCGGCGGTGGGGAGGTCCGGTCCTCCTCCATCGTGCACGTCGCGGCGGACCACGCGCCACGGTCGACGCGTCCGCGCTTGCTCTCCCGCTCGTACGCCTCCTTCCTGCGTGACAGCCTTCCCGCGCACATGCTGCGCCCGGCGCCGCGGGTGTTCTACGCGTACGCGCACGCCGCGACGGGCTTCGCGGCGCGGCTCACGGAGCGCCAGGCCGCGCACCTGGCGTCCCAACGGTCTGTCCTCGCCGTCGTCCCAGACGAGACGCTGCAGCTGCACACCACGCTGACGCCGTCCTTCCTGGGCCTCTCACCGTCGTCGGGTCTCCTCCCGAAGTCCAATGGCGCTGCGGACGTCGTGATCGGCGTCATCGACAGTGGCATCTACCCCATGAACCGCCCGTCCTTCGCCGCCGACGCGTCGATGCCGCTGCCGCCCAGCAAGTTCCGCGGCACCTGCGTGTCCACGCCGTCTTTCAACGGATCCGCGTACTGCAACAACAAGGTCGTCGGCGCTAGATTCTTCAACGAGGGCATGAAGCTGCGCAAGGGCGTGGCCGCCTTTACTGAGGCGGAGGAGCCCTTGTCGCCGCTGGACACCAACGGCCACGGTTCGCACACTGCCTCCACCGCTGCCGGCTCTCCCGGTGTGGACGCTTCCTTCTTCAACTACGGCAAGGGCAACGCCATCGGCGTGGCCCCGGGCGCGCGCATTGCCGCCTACAAAGCATGCTGGAAACACGGATGCTCTGACTCCGACATCCTCATGGCGTTTGAGGCGGCCATCGCTGATGGGGTCGATGTCATCTCCGTGTCGCTCGGCCACAAAGCCCAAGCCGAAACACTTCTACCTAGATGGCATCGCCAGAGGTTCATTCAGCGCCGTCCGCAATGGCATCGTCGTCTCTGTATCTTCGGGAAACTTCGGCCCAGGAGAGTTTACCACCGTCAACGTCGCGCCCTGGTTCTTGACGGTTGGCGCGTCAACCATCAACCGCCGGTTCCCAGCGAGCGTCGTCCTCGGTAACGGCGAGACATTCACAGGCACTTCGATCTACGCCGGCGCGCCGCTTGGCAAAGCCAAGATACCGCTAGTGTACGGTGAGGACGTGGGCTCGCACGTCTGTGAAGCCGGGAAGCTCAATGCTAGCTTGGTCGCCGGAAAGATTGTGGTGTGTGACCCCGGCGTGAATGGCCGGGCAGCTAAAGGAGAGGCCGTCAAACTCGCCGGCGGCGCCGGAGCAATCCTCGTGAGCGACGAAGGGTTTGGCGAGCAGGCCATGACTACCGCCCACATCCTGCCGGCAACAGCCGTCAAGTTTGCCGACGCCAAGAGAATCAAGAAGTACATAAGATCGAGTGCGTCACCCCCGTCGCGACGATCGAGTTCCATGGCACCGCGGTCGGCCGCACGCCTTCTTCGCCAAGAATGGCGTCCTTCTCGAGCAGGGGCCCGAACCTCCTGGCGCCCGAGATCCTCAAGCCGGACGTTACAGCCCCTGGTGTCGACATCCCAGCCGCGTGGACCGGCGAGAACTCGCCGTCGCAGCTCGACAGCGACCCGAGGCGGGTGAAGTACAACATCATCTCCGGCACGTCCATGTCGTGCCCGCACGTCAGCGGCATCGCCGCGCTGCTCCGGCAGGCGCGGCCGGACTGGAGCCCCGCCGCGATCAAGTCCGCGCTGATGACCACCGCGTACAACGTCGACAGCGCCGGGGACATCATCAAGGACATGTCGACCGGCAAGGCGTCGATCGACGCCGTTCGTGCGCGGGGCCGGCCATGTGGATCCCAACCGCGCGGTCGACCCGGGCCTCGTGTACGACGCCGGCATCGACGACTACCTCTCCTTCCTGTGCGCGATCGGTTACACCGCCAAGCAGATCGCTGTGTTCCGGACGAACGACGACCCGGTGGCCGACTGTTCGACGCGCCCGGCGTCCGTTGGCGACCACAACTACCCTGCCTTCTCCGTGGTACTCAACTCCACCTGGGACGCCGTGACGCAGCGCCGCGTCGTGCGCAACGTCGGGAGCAACGCCAGGGCCACGTATAGTGCCAGCGTCACCAGCCCGACCGGCGTGCGCGTGACGGTGAAACCACGGAAGCTAGGGTTCAACGCGATGCAGAAGACCCAGGCGTACGAGGTCACATTCGAGGCGCTAGGCGTGGGTAGCGTGAACGAAAAGTACACGTTTGGATCCATCACGTGGAGCGACGGCGAGCACAAGGTGACCAGCCCCATCGCCATCACCTGGCCGGCGACGGCGAGCCAAGTGTCGGCGATGTGATGCGAGCTGCCCAGCTGCGTGTGCTTGTCTTCTGATCTGAATAAGGCGGGCAATAAGCGGCCGGTGCCTGCCTGGCTCATTTCACCACCACCCTCTGTTGCATGACCAAATTTTCAAATTCAGTGCTACTGTGCTAGTCGTACGTTTTCATTCCATGGCTGGTAGTTTTAGCTATCGGTTTGCCTGAATTTTGAACCTTTTTCTACTGGAATTGGAGCTTGTGTTCGTTAGTTATGCAAGGCCGGCGAAATTTAGATTGTTGCTCCTTATTAATTAGTACTCCTCCATTCCAAATTATAAGTCACTTTGGAATGCAATGCATGCATTCCAAAGTGACTTATAATTTGGGATGGAGGGAGTAATAAAAATACTATGAAATTGTAGTTCTTTTTCGAAATCTATTTTCAACAGCATGCCTATCTGTTTCTTTCTTTTTACTTCATGAATAATTTCATGCAAGCACAAGATGTTAGAGGTAATATTTCTTCCCTTCATAAAGGCAGTTTGGTTGGCATGAATTAGCTTGCCAGCAAAAGGCTCAATTCTCAGAGTCACTTTGGTGATACGCTTGTATAAACAATTAAGCAGGCAGATAGGTCTATATTGCTGAATCTTAAGAAGCATCCCTAACCTTGGGGAGGAGAGCTTGAATATTTTTTGACGGAGTAAATATAGAGTAAACAAATCAAGTATTCCTCCGTTCCAAATTTTAGTTCACATAGTTTTTCTAGATTTTTTTACTATGTATTTATACATAGTGTATAACTAGGTGAATAACAAAATCAAAAGGTATATAGAAAAGTCAAACTAAACTATAATTTCAAACGGAGAGTAGATATTTGGCGGACTAGTTTAAACAGATCGATTATATTTCCTCGAGAAACATCTCCTTCATTCTTCTTTATATTTCTTACTATCTTAATTAGGGTTCTCTCCAGTCTCCAGCTCCACTCTTTCGTGCAAGTTTCAACTTCTAAATTTGGTCGATGGTCTATCTCAGGCCCACCATTAATAGTGCTCTTGATAGTTTACCTTGTCCGCTAGCTACAAATTTTTGATGTTTCCATGCCCTGCTTTTTTAAGCTCAAAGAGTGCAGCAACAAACAACCAACCAACCAACCAGGATATGCAATTTGCTCATGTCCTGAGCCTTGCGTGCTGTGACTATAAAGAAAAGGCTGTTAGGCGGCCGTAGTGATGCAATGCAAGAGCCAAGAGGGCTGCGTCGCATATATTTACACCTAACCACTGAGCCTTCGTGACGTCTTTCTTCGCTGAACAATATACGTACGACGAGTTCAGTTTAAGAAGAACGTCATGGAGACTGATTCCTTTGGCTTATTACTCGATCCGCTTTTACTTATAACTAATGAAGACTTGTATCTTGAGTCGTGAGAAACAGATATAGTAAACTTTAATCAATTCTAAGTTTTGGACAAGTAAAACTATCTTAAGCTTTACCAAATCTATAGAAAATAATATCAATATTTATGCAACGAATAGTTTTACTATGAAATTTTTCATAATTACTCTAATGATACTTATTAAGTATCATAATATAAATAAATCAGATAAAATTTGAAATCATTTGACTTCTTGTGGAGCGAGGTTTACATTCTTTTCAGAACTAAGGTAGTCTTTATAATTTGGTAGGTTGATGTAATTAGGAGACTAAAATAAGAAAATTTTAGATGATCATCTCCACCAGATCGATCCTCCTTCCCCTTTAAAATCTCCTTTAGGGGATTTGGAAACAAAATTCATGATTTTAGAAAAATGTCATTGCAACAAATTGAACATATTTGTCATCTTTATTTAGGTATATAGCCGTATAGGATCCACTTGTCAATGGTAGATACCTATTTTTCTCTCGTCCCTTTCCTCTCTCTATTCCTCTCCGGTTGCCCCCAGTTCGGCCACGGACAACAACCTAGTAGCCCGTGCAGGCAGAGCTCGCTCGACCCATGCCATTGGCTCAGGTACAACGAGCTTGCACCACTCCGGCTACTTTGGCTTTTTTTTTTTGAAACTCGGCTACTTTGGCTTGGATGCACGACGTTGTGATGGAGATGGGAAGGGGATGAGTTGCTCTCCCCTTTTCTTCGAGGGATCGAGGGGTGTTTTTCTCAATTGATAAAAAAAGGAATGAGAATCCGATCGAGCTGATTCGACTGGTTATAGGAAAAGAGAATCATCTTTTCTTAATCTAATGGAGATGCTCTTGATAAGATAGCACAACCCTTGTAAGCCATGCGGGCAGGGTCGTACTTCCCTGATAGCAACGTGCCAATGCCACTTAACAGCTAAGATAAGTTGACAGGGTCTTCCTCTTTTACAATATTGAGAACCACTAGACGATCAAGCACGATGGCAAGCGCCTATTTGCCGTGTTGGTCTGACCCCGAACACCGCGACGCCAGGCGCAGACAACAAGCCGGCACAGACCAGTGCGATCAGCTCGCCTACTTATTGGCGCCTCCGTCCGTCCGCCGATCGCACCACGCCACCAGTCGCCAACACATCCATCTGACCATCTCTCGATTCTCTCCCGTTCCACGTGCACCCCACCGATGGGAAGGCTCGCCAGCGCGCGATGCGTCCTGCTCGGCGCCGTCATCGCTGTCTGCGCGGCGGCGGCCATGGAGTCCGGAAGCGGACGAGCCTGTGTCCACGTACATTGTGCACGTCGCGCCGGCGCACGCGCCGCGGCCATCCCGGCCCCGCGCGCTCTCGGGCGCGTACCGCTCCTTCCTGCGCGAAAACCTCCCTGCGCACGTCGCGCGCCCGGCGCCGAGGCTACTCTACTCGTACGCGCACGCCGCGACAGGGTTCGCGGCGCGGCTGACGGGGGCCCAGGCCGCTCACCTCGCCTCGCGAAGCTCCGCCGTGCTGGCCGTCGTGCCTGACATGACGCAGCAGCTGCACACCACGCTGACGCCGTCGTTCCTCGGCCTATCGGAGTCGTCGGGGCTGCTCCAGGCGTCCGGCGGCGCAACGGACGTCGTGATCGGCGTCATCGACACCGGCGTGTACCCCAAAGATCGCGCGTCCTTCGCCGCGGACGCGTCGCTGCCGCCGCCGCCCAGCACATTCCGTGGCCGCTGCGTCTCGACGCCAGAGTTCAACGCCTCCGCGTACTGCAACAACAAGCTCGTCGGCGCAAAGTTCTTCGGCCGGGGGTACAAGGCGGCGCACGGCGGGGCGGTTGGTGAGACGGATTCCCAATCGCCACTCGACACCAACGGCCACGGCACGCACACCTCGTCCACGGCAGCAGGCTCTGCCTTGCCGAACGCCGGCTTCTTCGACTACGGCAAAGGTACAGCCACCGGCATGGCCCCACGCGCCCGCATTGCAGCGTACAAGGTGTGCTATGCAAGGGGATGCGTGGACTCTGACATCCTCAAGGCATTCGACGAGGCAATTAAGGACGGGGTCAACGTCATCTCCGTCTCACTCGGTGCAGTCGGACAAGCGCCACCGTTTTACAGCGACAGCACGGCCGTGGGATCGTTCAGCGCCGTCCGCAAGGGCATCGTCGTCTCTGCCTCAGCGGGCAACTCCGGCCCTGGCGAGCTCACCGCCGTCAACGTCGCGCCATGGATCCTGACGGTGGGCGCGTCAACCCTCAACCGCCAGTTTCAAGCGAACGTCGTTCTCGGCAGCGGCGATACCTTCACCGGCACTTCCCTCTATGCCGGCACGCCGCTCGGTCCAAGCAAGCTACCGCTAGTCTATGGAGGCGACGTGGGCTCAAGCGTCTGTCAATCTGGGAAGCTGATCGCCAGCAGGGTAGCCGGCAAGATCGTGGTTTGCGACCCTGGTGTAAGCGGTGGTGTAGCTAAAGGAGAAGCCGTAAAGCTTGCCGGAGGAGCTGGAGCGATCATCGTCAGCTCCAAGGGGTTCGGCGAGCTGGCCCTCCTCGCCCCGTACATGCACCCCGCGACGGGGGTGCCGTTCGCCGCTGGCGAGAAGATCAAGAAGTACATCAGAACCAACGCGTCCCCGGTCGCCACCATCGTGTTCCTCGGAACCGTCGTCGGCGGGACACCATCTTCCCCAAGAATGGCATCCTTTTCGAGCCGTGGTCCAAACCTCCTCGCGCCGGAGATCATAAAGCCGGACGTGACCGCACCCGGAGTGGACATCCTGGCCGCATGGACCGGCGAGAACTCGCCGTCGGAGCTCGACAGCGACACGAGGCGCGTGAAGTTCAACATCATATCCGGCACGTCCATGTCGTGCCCTCACGTGAGCGGCATCGCCGCACTGCTCCGGCAGGCTCGCCCGGACTGGAGCCCGCCGCGATCAAGTCCGCGCTGATGACCACCGCGTACAACGTCGACAACGCCGGGGACATCATCAAGGACATGTTCACCGGCACGGCGTCCACGCCGTTCGTCCGCGGGGCCGGCCATGTGGACCCCAACCGCGCTCTCAACCCAGGCCTGGTGTACGACGCCGGCACCGATGACTACGTCTCTTTCCTGTGCGCGCTCGGCTACACCTCCAGGCAGATCGCCGTCCTGACGAGGGATGGTTCGTCAACTGACTGCTCGACACGCTCGGCCGCCGTGGGCGACCTCAACTACCCGGCCTTCTCTGTGATGTTCGGCTCCGGCGACGAGGTCACGCAGCACCGCATCGTGCGCAACGTCGGGAGGAACGTCAGGGCCACGTACACGGCCAGCATTGACAGCCCCGCCGGCGTGAGCATCACGGTGGAGCCTCCGACGCTGGAGTTCAGCGCGACGCAGCCGACGCAGAAGTACACCATCACCTTCACGCCGGAACAGGGAAGCGTGACCGAGAAGTACACGTTCGGGTCTATCGTGTGAGCGACGGGGAGCACAAGGTGACCAGCCCCATTGCCGCCATCTGGCTGGAGAGCCGAGCAGCGGCGATGTGATCCCTGTCAACGTCGAGCTACCCATGTGTGTGCGCTTAATTGTGTGTTTATCTTACTGTTGCGAGTTGCAATACAAAATAAGTTTGCATTCTTTCAGCACTCATCCAACCTACCAACAAGTTAGTTATAGCATAATTTTTATAAACAAAATTTGTACTAAATCCGTTTCAAATTATAGTTCGTTTGACTTTTCAACCCATCACTCGTCTTATTTAAATTTTTTGTGCAAAATATCACTTATTTTGTTATGACTTGCTTTATTAACAAATGATATTTAAAAATGACTTAAATTTAACTATTTTTTACAAATTTTTTTGAATAAGACGAGTGATCAAACTTAGTGTCATAAAAAAATAAAAGAACTATAATTTAAAACAGACGGAGTATTATTTAGTAACCTGGCCGTCCGGACGCCGTCTTGTCAACCTTACGCGCTACAGGTCCAATAGCCTCCACCCGCCTGCCAACTCTATAATTCCATGTTGTTTATGTGTCTCCCCAATCCTCTCTCTTGGCGTCAAATTGTATGGTCCTGGGTGCATGCAGTGTCTCTCCAATGCACCCCCTCACCCATAGTTGACACATGGCAGATGGAAAAAATTAGTCGCTCAAGGTGATATCGAGAATTTGTTTTCTTCCTAGTATATTTCAGGGTAATTATGCACCATGCATGGTGGGGTCCAACATTACACGGTTGTGATTTTTTCACATACCACATGTAAACCATCGATGAGGGGCTGCATTAGGGAGCTGGTGCACCGAGGGTCCATACAATTTATTTATCTCTCAAAATTTCTTCCGACTCCATGCTCGATCCGACCACGGGCTGCCTTCCTTAGCTATAGTTTTCTTCCTTTTTTTTCTCCTTTTGCATGTGACGATGTAGCCGAAAAAAAGTAAAACATTTTTAAAATTGCTATAATTTCTAAATGGTGTATCCGTTTTTAATTCCGTTTGCATCGGTATGTTCTACGTGATGAAATGAACAAAACTGGATCGTACTAATATGTTTTTGAAGATTTTTTTTTTGTAGATTTTCTTTCTAATAGCAATTTATGTACATTAACTTGTGAAATATAAGTTATATAACCTAAGTTACACATAAAAAGCTATATGTATAAGTTAGATGTAACTTTATTTCATGTAATAAGTTATATATATATAAGTTAGAGATAACTTTATAACATATATAAGTTATGCGTTTTATGTAATAAGTTGTATATAATAAGTTAGACGTAACTTTGTAGTGTGTTTAAGTTATGTGTTTGATGTAATAAGTTATATACTAGCAAAACATGCCCGTGCGTTGCACGGGACAACATCTTGCTGAATGGTTACATAGATGACTTGCGCATGTGTTCCAATTTCTCTCGGACTCATCAGCAAAGGTCCTTGTACTTCGTTGCAATGTTTAAAATTTGTTGTAAGCAATTAAGTTATAGAAGAAGCATCACACCTGTGTAATGTCCTTGATTAAAGGCTCAATTGTATTCTATTTCCTTGACCAAAGCATGCCATGTCAGCAGTAGTGCCTGGATCACGTGACAGTTGTTGCAACTGCGGTGTCTCGATCGACGTTGCCGGCCGGCGGCACCCAAATCTGTAGGCCGAAGATGGATTCCTTTATCCGCGATCGCTCTGGAGGACATACTGGCAAGGCAACTGCGCGACGCTCGGACCTACCGGTAGGCAACACGAGCGGACTGTAGCCGCGATCACATCTGATATATCTCCTCAATTCTCTCCATCGCGGTGCGTTGCCGCTCGGTCCTCGGCTCCTCGCTATGTTAATTGGCGCGCGAGTCCTACATACCCATCGATGACAACACTCGGATCCGACTCCCACACGACTGTCCGCGCCACCGTCGGGGCCAGCGCAGACGACGAGCGCGACGTCGACGTCGCGGAGAACTTTGCGAGCTGTGCGCCTTCTCGCGTCCTGCGTGGCATGGATGACGTTCTGGGCGGTGTGGTCTACGTACGCAGTCCACGTCGCTCGGCTCCGGCTGTGGGGCTGGCGACTCTGATCTGGTTAGGACACGACGACAATTTGGGAGTTGTGCAGTATTGTGCTTGTCACCGTGCACACGAACACGGTGGAAGAGACTCCTCTTCGTTTAGTTGGATATTGGAAGATTGGCTACAGCACGTGTCTTAATTCTTAATCGTTTCGAACACGTAGACTGCTTTTGGAACCGTGACCGTGAACGAATTGCACTGGTCGAGCCATCGATCCATGCTGTGTCTGTGCTTGTGCATGTGCATGTTTCAGATCCACGTGGATGCACGTAAGGCCATGGTCGGCGCCCGGCCGGCGGTCGGCATGCGTGTGCGTATGGTCGGGAGCACGAACACTGAACATAACTACCCGCCGTTAATGATGAAGCGCCTGCTGCCGGCCGGTGGCGAGTCCAGGCCCGGCATGCAGACGCAACGCAATATCCCGGGAAAGATGAGCAACACGGAGACTCCCAGCTGTGCACAAGAGAAGAGACAGGCAGAAACGTCAAAGGCAGAAAAAGGGTGAAAAAAAAGGTGGTATTGAAAACTTTTCTTTTTATTAGTAGGTATAGATATAAGTTAGAGGTAACTTTATAACATGTAAAAGTTATGTGTTTTATCTTTTATGTAATAAGTTATGGAGTATATAATAAGTTAGACATAAATTTATAAGGGCACCCACAGTCGTTGAGTCGGTTCAACGATTAAAGAAAAAATATACGAAGAGCCACGCACGCACGGTTTGAGTCGACTCAGTCATTCTCCAGCGGTGGGTCGACTCAAGCGAATAAAAATCTCGTTTGGCCTTTGGATCAGGCCCATTCGCGCGAGCCAAGAGAGAAATTTCCGTCTCTGTAGGTCGGCTCGTCTCCCTCCCGTCGGTGTTCACGAGACAGACCATGGCGGCGCATCTGGATCTCGAGCTCGGCGGCGTGGGGGCCTGTCTGCAGCGGCGGCGCGAGGACCCCTCGGCGGCGCGAGGATCTGTCGGTGTGGTGCTCCAAAGCGCGGACTGCAAGCGGAGGGCTCGGTCGGCTGCTCGGCGGCGTGTGGGGATCGGTTTGCGGCGGCGCCACGAGGACCCTTCCGGCGGCGCGAGGATCCGTCCGACGGCGCTCCAAAGCACGGACTGCGGCGGAGGGCTGCTCGGTCGGCTGCGTGCCGCGGGTTTCATGCTCTGCCAGACGCATGCGCTCAGCATCCTGGTGAGTTTCTCCATCGATCTCAATGTGGTAACTTCTTGAGTTGAATATCATTGAAAGAGTTCACTACATCATTAGACAGATCGCCTTCTGAGCAATGTGATGCTACTTTCCCTTTCCCTTTTCTTTGTGCTTTTGCTGCCTTTTGGCCAATAGGGCGACGATTCACTTCAAAACTTTCTTGATCTGTATCTTGATTTGAAGAAGAAGTGTAAGCTCCAGATGCATTTACTTTTGCCCTTTTATTCTGTGGTAATGGGTACACTCTCTCCCATTTTGGCTGCCCCTTCACTTCTCTCCACCAATATTCCAATAGGAAAGGCTTCTCATCATTTTCACTGCTGAAGATTGCATGAGCTCTCTCCATTATCTGATCGTCTGATTCACCACTAGCATGTGCATTTTTCATCCTTTGCCAACAATGATTGAACTTCATCACTACAGGTGCGTTCCTATTCCACTGATTTTTCAACACAGCCGGTGTCCTTCGCTCCTCTTTGGGTGAATGATTGTTGTATTCTTTAGCGACATCTTTCCAGTAGTGATCATATTTCTTGTCAACGCCTTGTATTGGATCATTGGAGTTGTTGAGCCATGCACGAACTAGCCTTAGGTTCATAGGTCTAGTCCACTTGTTGCGACCAGATTTTTTATTTGCTTCCTTTTCTTGCTCTGGACTGCTCTCACCTTGCTCTTCATTGCTTACAGGAACCCCATGTGATGGCTGTGGAATAGAAATGGGAGACTCAGAGTCATCAACACGTGAAGCACTACCACCAATGCCTCCAAATAAACCAACTGATCCAACCGGAGACGATGGATCACCGGCCATAGCAGCTCTGAAACTTCCTTGCTGGAACTGCATAAAACCTTCCTGGTGAGTACCATGGTGGCTCGATGTGCCACCAAACTGTTGAAATCCTAGTTGAGCCCCAAAAGGATTGAACTGATGTGGATAATGGGGCTGCTGAATAGGTCCATGTGGTGGTGGTCGAAAATCATGGCCAAATTGAGGTGGAGGGATGTTTGGATATTGCTGGTTGTAGGCACTTTGTGGTCCTTGAAAAGCTGGGCCGGAGGTTGAAGAGTTCAACAAACTTGTGAAGCTACTACTTGAGGATGGGTTCATGCTAGTGTTCTCTCAAATGGAGAGGAGTTGATTTGTATATTGGCTTGTTTTTGTGAAACAGGAAGGGACAACAAGCTTTTGTTTCTATGAACTTGAGAGGAGAGGAGAGAAGGGAGCATTTGTATGTGCTTGTAATTTGTGGAAATATTCATATACGTGCCTTTCATATATAGAGAAGTGAAACAAAACGGCTAGTTGTGGCCTTGTGGGTAACGGTTGGGTTGGCAGGTTGGCTGGCCGTTGGTTCACTGTACAAATATATTTTTTTATTCTGTATGAGTCGGCTCAAGATTTTGAATCGATTCCTGACACCATCCCATGAGTCGGGACTACTCCAGTGGCCTTGAGTCGGTTTGAGTCGACTCACTTCCTGCTATGAGTCGGTTTTTGGCTGCCACTGGAGAAGCCCTAATGCAGCTGCCAAAGTGCCAAGTGAAATCATACCGGCTCCAAAGGGCGGAACTGGAGATAAATTTTTAGGGGGCAGCCCTCCACACAAATGTTTACCGGTTCAAAAAATCTAACAATTTGTCGCTATATTTCAAGTATATACTAGTTAGTCATGACTATGACAATTTAATAATTAATTACGCACGCAGTAGCAATACATAAAATAGAAAATATGAGAATACAGTTTAAAAGAAGTGGTCAATATATCTCGCTAATTACAAAGGGTGCTAATTACAAAGGGTACTAAAATTTTTTTCCAGCATTGAGGGGGCCATGGCCCCTGCCAGCCCCCCTTAGTTCCGCCACTGACCGGCTCGTATTCATACAAAGGAGGGTTTCAGTTGCCATTTCAATAAGAGTACATCCCAAACTCCAAATGTCAGCTTTAGAATTATATCCTTTCTTATGACCGGCATCATTCCTTATGACCTGCAGATTTCCAATGATGATAGAAGCTTACTCACAAACATACAGTACACTGTAAACAAAGAGGGCATAAAGTTTAGTGTTCTAAAGAGCTCACCTCAGGAGCCATCCAGTAAGTAGTTCCTCTGCAGTAAGTGTGCTCTTCAGTTGAAGTCCGTATCTGCTTGAACATATAAGTAATTAAATGAAGGCGCTTGGAAAAAGGAAACAACTACACCCTATAATTTCTTTCTGCTCCTTGTGATGATGACCACCAAAAGGATCCAGATACTTTACACACAGTTCGTCATAAGACTCACGACACAAAGACCATGGAACTTTTTGAGGATCTTCATTTAAGCTGTGCAGCAAAACATAGCAGAGCCACAGCTTATGAACACCATTCCATAAAGTTTTCTTTCATTTTTCTCAGTTTCGTAAGAAATTGAAATCTGCAAGTGCTTTAATACCTCTTTATAAGAAAAATTGCATAGTATCAACTTCAACAGCGCTTAGTGACAAACTAATACTGTTTTAGGCAAGACTGAATCTAGTTTGTACGATGGAGGATATTTCAGAGAAGAGAATTAGCAGTCGACTCTTACTCCAAAATAAAACAGGCTTAATCTTAGGATAATTGAACCGCCAAGTTAATAAGAGCATTTCCAAGGGACTAGCTAAAAAAGTAGATTCCAAATTGCAAACAGGATAGAAGGAGAACAACAGAAAGGAAAACAACATACCTGCTTAGACAATCCAAAGTCAGCAAGTTTGACCTCATCGCCAGAGACCACAAGTATGTTTGCTCCTTTAATATCTCTGCAATGAAAACAAACATGAAAAGATTACGCATTTTGAGATATTTATCGAATATAAGCAAATAGTTTTAAACAACCTGTGGATAAGCTTCTTCCCATGCAAGAAGCAAAGGCCAGAGAGAATTTGTGCTGTATATTTGCGAATCCTAGATTCCTCAAAAGGACCATCATCAGCAAGTAACGTATGAATGGAACCATTAGGAGCATATTCCATATAAATTGAGAGTGTACGATCAGTCTGTTAGGAAACATACACAGTTAGAAAGGCTAAGCATGTCCACCCAATTTGTAATGCAACTCCACAAATAATGGTAAATACTGAACAGTGGAGTAGAACCAGCAAACTAAATCTTCAGGTCAGTGAAGCGTAATTATTTTCAGATTTATTCGAAGTCAGGCTTCTCTACTTTTGACCAAGTTTGCAGAAAAAAATCACAGACATCTAGAGTCCCAAACAAGATTAATTAGTACCAAGAAGTATAGTTTGATACAGCATTTGTTTGGTATTTTAAATTTGAAACGGAGAGAGAGAGAGAGAGTAGAACTTACCACTTTAAAGTCAATGTATTCCACAATGTTTTTGTGTTTGCATTGCGTAAGAATACACATTTCCTTCAAAAAAAAAAATGAAGTTCTACAATCATCAAGATATACAATACTTGGATATTCATGAAATGCAACTAACCATTGTATACTTGGATATTCATGAAATGGCAACTAACTATAGTACTACAAGATAATACCTGATTGAATTGCCTGACCCGTTCCTTTGAGCGTTTACCCTTCTGAATGATATATACTTCCTTAATTGCACAATACTGGTCAAGCTCCCTGTGTTAGGAGTATTGGGTATGCATTAATCCTCACTGCCAACTGATAAACATGACTTTTTTTGTGCACCAACACGTGTGTACGTACGTATGTAGATTTGTATGTAAGTACATATGTGCGTATGTATAACTTCGTAGCTTTGAATGTAGCTATAATACATCAACTTTCACATGCTATCCTCAAATTTTGATGATTCAAAACAGAGGGCTGCAGAAGATGGTGTGGGGAGGGATTGGTACCTGTTATAACCTCGGTAAACGATCCCAAATGAACCAGACCCTATAGGTTCGTCCTCCTTTACCCAAGGTGAACAAGGAATCGTCGGAGGCACGGGAAGCGGTGGACGTGAGGACGGCGCCAGACGCAGATCAGAACTGGGGCGGGAGTTATCCTGTAACACAGCGGTAGTGTTAGCTTAACTACGAGTGAAGTTGATAGCAGCCAGTTGCAATTGCAACAGCCTGCTGTAAATGGGAGGTAATTAAGGTAGTATGTGATAATAATTGATGAAAAAGACTGAGATTTCTCGAACTGGCGGCACTATAACCGAGCAAAATCTAAAGGCATGCTGGTAGCTGTAAAATACTATTAACATATTGAATGTGGTTTTTCAAAGGTTAGAGAATGTGTGCCGCAATTTTTTTTTAAAAAAAATCCCTAGCCTTGTTTTTAAGGATTGAGAAATTTTCCTTATTTAGTTTAGAAAACGAGGTGGTTCCTTAATTAGCACTCAAAAATAAAAGTTCTCTAATATAGCACGGAGTGTAGCACCTGTCATGGACTACAAATGAAATTAGCTAAAAAAAAGCAGTCACACTAAGCTCGACTAGCTCGCCTCTGAATTAAACCAATTAAACTCAACTCGCTGAGGAGAAACACGCTAAACAGGTCTACAAATATCCTTCTAGAAGAGAACCACCACTAAAACTCGCCAAGGGCCTTAGGAGTATGAAAACTTGAAATCCCTCATATTTTATGATAGGCGCAATAGTGTGTTAGAATACCGTCTTTTTATGCTTTTTGATATTTTTTTAAGTTTCTGTAAAAATACGCCCATGGTAGTATGCTTTCAGAATCTAGACCTTTTCTCGGCGCCACCATGGCGCTGCGCCGAGGTTCACGGCGGGGAACGGTCGGTTGGCGATGTGGCCGGGGGTTCGGCGTTGTGGATCATAGCACCGAGCTTGGTGCCATGATCCACGGCGCCGACCCCCTGACACACAGCCCGGTTTTTTTCTCTCAGAACACCCCTAGTTCGGAGTTATCATGTTGCTACTTTGACCATAGTGGTACTATATTTTCTAAGTTATAGATGAAGTTTGACCTTTACGGAAAAATGAAGATTGAGAGTTGAATAACAAAAATGTTGTTTTTGGGTCAAGTTATGATTCACCTTCTAAGTGCATCAAACATGGCACCCTAAGATGAAAAGAAACTCTAATTTCAGGACTTAGGATTTTTTTCTAAGTTCGAAATATGTGTAGGGAGGCGTCAACGTCTCGCGTTCTCAAGATTTTTGTTAAGCAACTTGAGTTGGACCAAAAATAAAGGTTGGAACGTATGCTTTAAGGAAGAGCATACCAAATTTAGGATCAATTGGACTCAATTTGAATGGTTTTGACGTTCATTTTTAATCATCATTAGTGCATTCAAATTGCTATCTTGGCACGTTATTATCTCCTTAACCAAACCCCTAATGACGGTTTGGCCTTAATAAGAACCGGAAAGCATCACAAGGAGAACAAACTTCGTTTCTGGCCCGTGTCTAAATTTAGTACGCACGAGGTCCAAATTGGACTCCCAACATGGTTGCCACATCACCCGCCAGGTGTTGGGTGGAATGTCTAAACGAAAGGGAAAGCATGCTACCATGGGCGTATTTAAAAGAAACTTCAAAAAAAGGCCAAAAGGAAAAAAAAAAAGGCGGGTTAGAATATGATGAACAATCAAGATTTTTCAAGAGCACGCCTAGGCGCGTTTTCATTAAGCGAAAAGAGTGTTACAAACTATGGTCGATCCGGTAACACGAGCATTACACGGATCACCACTCCTACTTCTACTTTGGATCTTACACAGCGATTACATTGTAACAAATTTGCGACAAGAAAGAAATAAAGAGATCAAGGCCTAACTAGTCGACCTCCTCTTCCGCAATCCTGCCATGTTGAGCTCCATGGCGGAGAGATCGATCCCACCTCGCTAGCGGGGGCCTCAAACAACTCCTCTTTTTTTTTTTCATCTTGCCCCCCAAGGCAACCACGAACTTTTGCGCAATCTCTGAATCCACGGCCTCATCCTCGACCTTCTCGCCAAGCTTGCGGCAGCACCTTCTGTGCTTGAGCGGTTTGCATTGGGGGCGCGTGGTTTAGCTGCAATCGTCCACTCCTCCGCGAGAGAATGGATCGACACCGGCGTGCGGAGCGGCGTAAACTGGGCCCATCCTTGAGCGTAGGAAGGAGTGTTGAGTGGGAGGCATATCGCTGCCTCCGGCTCCTCCCGGACCGGCAGGTGTCACGTGCCGACATCATCGTCCGGAGGAGGGCATGCACGGCGCCTTTGATCGATATACTGCGTCGAGCGGCGGAGGAGTTACCGAGGAAGCCGCCGGCGTAGAAGGCGGCTGCGCCAACGACAAGGATGGACGAAGGACCCCCATGGCACCGCCGGGCGCGGCGGGCTGAGTGTCGCTAATCGCGTCCGCCACCGGTGAGCCCACCAATCATCATGCGTCGGGGCGCCAAGTCTGCAGTAGGAGCGGTGTCCACCGAGGCGCGTGGCGCAGAAGTCGGCCACGGTCTCCACAAGCATTGGGTCAACCCAAGCGGGGGCTCTAGCGACTGCGCCACTTTCGCCCGCCAAGGGATCAACGCAACCCGTAAGCAGTCGAAGTGGTGGGGCCCTCGGTGGAGGATGACCAGCGGCACTTTCTGGGGAAAGGTCACCCTCAAAGGTACGCCCCAGCGTCAGCGCCGCCCGGCAGCAGCGGCGGCGGCGGCCGTCGTCGTCGGCTAAGCGTCTTTTATCGCTAACGACGAGGGGCATCCTCCACTTTGAAGCTTGAGCCTGCCGATGTCGAAGTGGAGTGCCGGACGAGAGAACTTCGCCCCACACGGATTGTGGCGGCCGGTGTCTCCAGCGCCCGGGCGTCTGGCGGCGCAACCCCCGTCGGACGCCCTAGGTGAGGCGCATCCTCGCACAACTTCGCGAAGGGCGCCGAGGTTGACGAGCGGTATCCGCAATCCCGGGCTCGGTGCCCCGCGCGGAGGCGATAGAGACAGCAGGGGACGAAGAGGAACATCGGGCGGCGATGTGGTCGGGCCCGACGACGAGTTGAAGCGAGACCCGACTAGGTAGAGGCGGGGACGAGGCAGCTGGCGACGCGGGAGAGGTGGTGCACGGTGGCGGCGGCGGCGGCGTTGGACAAGCGTGAAGCCATCCGCGTCGACCGGCGCTGCCACACGCTGATACCGGGCGAGCGGCCGGTGCACGGCACGCCGTTCCACTGGGTGGACCGAGTCGCAGCACGCGAGAGGCTCGGGAGGCATCGGTGCGTAAAGGCGGCGACGACGACGACAACGCCGCCGCCGCCCGACTAACGGGGTGGCAGCCGGGCGTGGCGCGCAGCCGGTACCCTCACAAAAGCGTAAAGCGCCACCACCACGGCTTCGACGGACAGCTGCAAGGTATGGTGGCACGGCAATGGAAAGGCGATTCTTCCTCGGAGGTGTCACCGTTCTGCCCACCGCCCGATGCCGCCGCGCCCCCTCCCCCCATTTCTCGGATGGAAGGGCGCGGCAAGGGGATAAGGTGGACGATATGCAGATGGCGGGGGGCAGAAGGACGGGCGATGACGACATCGTGGTCGGGGGGGCATCGTTAAATCGCACATCGTCCTCATCCAGACATCCTCGACGCCTTGGCCGAGCCATCCGTGACTCGAGACCCACCGCGCGGGCGGCCCAACACAAGCGCGTGGCGGCGAACATGGACAATCAAGATTAAGATAAGCAATTTTGATTCGCTGATTTATAGATTTATTCATGAGTTTCTACCGTGGATCTCACTTAATTAAAAGTTATTCTAGCCCTGCAAAAACACAGATTGACAAATTAATTAGTACCATTAGTTTTTTGTTAGCACCAAAGTTATATATAATCAAAGTGTTGAAGCTCATGTAGAACACTACACATGGTATAGTCGTATAGATGTTACAAGGTGATATTCGTTCACGGGGTGTCACTTTAATAAGAGTTAAATGCATCAGGGGTCCATGAACTTGTAAGTGTGTGCCAGATAGGTCCATGAACTTGCAAAATGCACATTTAAATCCCAAAATTTGTCAAGTGGTGCATTACAGGTCCTTGCCAGCCTTGTAGGCAATTTTTTTGCTGATATGGCATGCTAGGGTGGCATGTATTTTTTATTTAACCCCTCCTATTTATTTTCCTTCTAAAAATAAGTGGTTTCAAGTAACAAGTGTTACTTGAAACCACTTATTTACTTCAAGTGTTATCAATTTTACGACCCGACCAAATGAAAGAGTACTCGAGGCAGTCTATTCATAGTTTGCTCATCTGCTGCTTACAAAAAAGCGAGACATGCGCACACAAAAGTAGTCTGGTCACACATATTAAGCTGCATCACATCGCTGCCACCTGGCTCTGCTGGTTCACCGGCCAGGTGATGGCGATGGGGCTCGTCACCTTGTGCTTGCCGTCGCTCCACACGATCGACCCGAACGTGTACTTTTCAGTCACATTCATCCCTTTTAGCGGCGTGAAAGTGACCTCGTACTTCTGCGTCCGCTGCAACGCGCTGAACAACAGAGTCCGCGGCCTCACCGTGACGCGCACGCCGGCGGGGCTAGTGACACTGACCGTGTACCCGACTACGAATTCGCTCCTAACATCGCGCACGACACGCCGGTGCCGGACCTCCTTCTTGTCGGATCCGAATACCACCGAGAAGGACGGGTAGTTGAGGTCGCCAACAGAGCTATTGTGCCTGGAACAGTCGGTCCTGATCTCACCCGTGAATTTGGCGACCTGATCGGCATTGTAACCGAGCGCGCACAGGAAGGGGAGACGTAGTCGTCGGCGCCAGCATCGTACACCAGGCCAGGGTCGAGGGCGCCGTTTGGATCCACATGGCCGGATCCACGGAAGAACGGCGTAGACGCCTGGCCGGTGGAGATGTCGCTGATGACATCGCCGGCGTTGTCGATGTTGTAGGCGGTGGTCATCATTGCGGACCTGATCGTGGCCGGGCTCCACTGGGGCCGCGCCTGCCGGAGCATCGCGGCGATGCCGCTGACATGCGGGCACGACATGGACGTGCCGGATATGATGTTGAACTTCACTCGCCTCGTGTCGCCTTGTAGCCTGAGGGGCGAGCTCTCGCCGGTCCATGCGGCCAAGATGTCAACGCCTGGGGCGGTTATGTCCGGCTTGAGGAGCTCCGGTGCGTGGAGGTTGGGGCCGCGGCTGGAGAAGGACGCCATTCTTGGGGAAGAAGGCGTCCGGCCGACGATGGTGCCGTTGAACACGATCGTCGCGACTGGAGATGCTTCCGTCTTTATGTACGTAAAAATCTTGACGGCAGCGGGAAACGTCACCGAAGTGGCGGGGAGGATATGAGGAGCAGGAACCGTGTGCTCGCCATAATCCTGTTCGGTCGTGAGGATTGCTCCGACGCCACCGGCAAGCCGGACAGCCTCTCCTTGCGCGCCGTGTAGCCAGGGGGAGGTTTCGTCGCACAAAACCATCTTCCCGGAGACCAAGCTGGCATTGAGCTTCCCAGCTTCACAGTACTGAGATCCTGCGTCCGTACTGAAGACTAGTGGGATCTTGGCTTTGCCGTCGAGTGGGGCTCCAGAGTACAGTGAAGCGCCAGTGAAGGTCTCGCCGTTGCCAAGGACAACGGTCGCCGTGAATCGGCGGTTGATGGTTGACGCCGCCACCGTGATAAACCATGGCGCGCTGTTCTTGACGGTAGCCTCACGAGGGCCGTCGTTGCTCGCTGAGGCAGAAACGATGATGCCCTTCCGGACAGCCCTGAACGCAGCCACGGCGTTTGTCGTCTTGGTAAAACTCTGGCGGGACTCCAAAGTTGCCGATGGAGAAGGAGATGACGTCGACCCCATCCTTGATGGCCTCGTCAAACGCCGCGAGGATGTCAGTGCCCGTGCCACCCTTCTCCCAGAGTACCTTGTAAGCGGCAATGCGCGCGCCGGGCCATGCCGACGGCTTTGCCTTTGGCGTGGTCAAAGAAGGAGGCGTCTGCGACGGCGGAACCGGCAGCGGTGGAGGCGGTGTGCGTGCCGTGGCCTTCGAAGTCGAGCGGCGACTTGAACTCCTCAGCGATCGGGCCGTGCTGAGCCTCATAGCCCCTTGGAAAAGAACTTGGCGCCGACGAGCTTGTTGTTGCAGTACGCGGTGGCGTTGAAGGATGGCGCCGAGACGCAGCCGCCGCGGAACTTGGTGGGCGGGGCCGTCATCAACGGGTCGGCGGCAAAAGACGCGCGATCCTTGGGGTAGACGCCACTGTCGATGACGCCGATCACGACGTCCGAAGCAGCGTTCGACGACGGGAGGAGGCCGCCTGGCTCGGCCGACGAGGGCCGAGGAACGACGGCGTCAAGGTGGTGTGCGGCTGATACAGCACGTCGGGGACGACGTCGAGCACGGAAGGCAGGGACGCGAGGTGGTCGGCCTGGTGCCGCGTCAGCCTGGCCGCGAAGCCCGTGGCGGCGTGCGCGTAGGAGTAGTACAGCCTGGGCTCCGGCTGCTGCAGGTGTGTGGGCAGCTGGTCGCGCAGGAAGGAGGTGTAGGCGCGGGAGAGCAAGCGTGGACGCGACGACCGCGGCGCGTGCCCGGGCGCAACGTGCACAATGTAGGAGGACTGGACCTCCGCCTCGGGCGCCGCCGCGGCGGCGAGGAGGAGGCTTAAAAGCCACACTCCGGCTAATCTGCCCATCGTCGTCCCAGTGAATACGATCGAGGGAGGGTGGATGATGTGTTGCTGGCTTATGGTGAGCTCGAGAGAGGAGGGGCCAATAAATAGCCGAGCTGAGCTGAGCAGTCTGCACACACGACATGCTCGAGGAGGTGGGTCCGCTGCACTTGCACCTAACTCAGATACAAATCAGATCACCACGTCGTAAATCACGTGGGTGCAAGAATCAGTTCCACTTGTTCTGAAAAATAATTTGCTAATTTATCTCGTTCTCGATTTTTAACTCCTCTACTCCATGTTGCATTTAGCCCGATTCAGATCAAATCACCACGTCATAAGGTGCAAGAATCAGTTCCAAATATTCTAAAAAGGTAACATGCTTATCTAAGTCATCCCGATTAACAAAAACTGGCTTGTGTGACTCGTTCTGAATTTGAAAACTCTGTTCATCAGAGTTGTTCTCAATATTTAGGTGATTAGGTCCCCAAAACTCTTTTCATCATAATTGTTCTCAATGTTTAGGTGATTAGGTCCCCTTTGACATGGCTTTGGTTCGGACTCCATGCCGGAAAAAGTGTTTGCCGAAGGCAACTTTCCACCATCTTTTAATCCAATATATGTGTTCTGAGATTCGTGCACTAAATATGTTAAAAATCATGTATTTGGCTTACAAAAATACCCCATCTCATCCCATCTCACTCTCCTCCATGCCCAAGGGGCGAAAGCTGCGTTGTTGGCCGTGGGTGCCTAGGAACCCACAAAATTTTAAAAATTCACTTTTAAGAGCAGATTTTTTCACCATTGTTCGATTAAATTTTTACATCTACAAGAGCAAGGCACCCCCCCCCACACACACACACTATTTTGCTCTAGCTTAAGCCCCTTGCCCATCGTCCCTCACCCTCCCTCCACATTTGATGTAGCGAGCAGCACCGCTCCTCCCGTCCTCCCCAACACCACCCCCCTCACCACCAACACCGTCCAATGTCGCCCCTTTCTACGGTAGACTCTTCACCTCCCCCCCACCCACCCACCCATCTCTTCTCGACTCCGCGGTCGCGCTCCCCCACCCATCTTCCTCAACTCCGGTGGGTATAGGCAATGACCGGAGGGAGGTAGGCTGGCCGACAAAGGGAAGGAGGGGGCGGCTTAGCGGCCTTAGCGTGTCCGCGTCGGCCGGCCTAGGGAGAGGTAGCGAGGTGCCATGGCTTAGACTTTGGTGGAGTTCTCCGGAGTTTACCATGGCCGCATGTGGGAGTTCGGTTTTTTATTTTTGTTCCTATGATTCTTCGTTTCACCGGGCCTCCCCGGCCCGGGTCAGTTTAATCGGCAAGTTGTACCTTGTTTAGAGGAGTATCCGGAGATGGGCTGCCTTGGGCCTTCAATTGGTCCAAAAGGATGCCCTGTGTATTAAGTCCTTCGTCCTTCCGGCTATTTCTTAGCCCATGACACGTCTTGGGTTTTAACGTCCGGCGTCATCTTCCCACTAGTTCATCTTTTTTGGGGCCCTTGGGCCGTGTTACCTATCTTGGGCCTGTTTTACCCGTGGCCGATTATTTTCGCCCCCCAATGTATATTATCATCAGTACTTCAGAAACAAAGGTCTTTCAACATATAACAATTTTTCATCCAAAGATACATGGCTTTGCAATATCCATTGTTATTCCCATATGGAGAAAAAGAGGATTCCAACTTGGCATACCATATCATGACAACAAAGTCTCTCACAATAGCAATACAAAAAGAAAGTATGTAACAATGCATGAATATTACAAATACCAGGTGCACTATAGACCAAATCAACCTAACCCATTTCTATGCTATGGTAGACTCAAAAGCAAGCAATAGTGGATGCGAGGGCAATGGAAGATGAAGATAGATTGGCATATATAGCAAGAAATCAAAACAAATTAAGGTGTGATTATTTGCAAGGAGTTTTTGATGCTATTGAAAAGGACTTACTAAAACCCACCAAATAGGTAAAAAATTTGCTCCCTTCTAGCCACACAAAGTTCAAAAACGATATGATATACAAAAATTATCATGATGGGATTGCTATTTGCCGTGTATATGGACCTCCTGACCTTTTATTACATTCACATGTAATCCAAAAATGGCAAGAAATAGTTTCTACTATACAACATGGTGAACAACCCAATGACCGACCAGATATTATAGTGCGAGTGTTCCATATGAAACTACAAGAACTTATAGAAGATATTTATTCCGCCAATTATTCGGTCCAGCTTTTGGCTATATTATACTCAATAGAATTCCAAAAAGGGGGTTGCCTCATGTTCACATCCTAATATGGATAGATAAAAGAATATTTGATAAATGGAGAAGTCATTAACCGCCGGATATCGCAGAAAATTCATCATCCAAAAGATGACCCACTAGGGCACGTACTCGTAGTTGAACATATGTTACATGGGCCATGTGGCGAAGAATGAAAAATGTCCGTGTATGAAAAAGGGAAATGCTCAAAATTTTATCCAAAAGACTTTATACGAGACATCTTTTACCGACAATGGATTCACTCTATATCGTAGAAGACAAAAATAACATCTACATACGAAAGGGGAAATCATAACCTTAATAACATGGGTTGTCCCATACAATATGAATTTGCTAAAAAATATCAAGCTCATATAATGTAGAATATGTCAACAAAAAGCAAAGTACTTAAATATCTATGCAAATATGTGAACAAAGGACCCCGACCAAGCATCGGGTGATATTTCAACGATACAAAAAGGAGAACAAGGACACTCATTTGAACAAAATTAATGATAGAGGTGAGATTAAAGAATACCTAAACCGTCGATACATATGTGAACAAGATGCACTTTGAGATTACTAGAATATGACATACATTATCATTGGGCCGCCGCTGAAAGATTGCCTATACATCTACCATTACGTAACACGCATGTTTACGTAAAGGAACAAAAATTAGAATCAATTGCTAAAGACCCAAAGTTTCAGAAAAACAAAACTAACGCAATGGTTTGAAGCAAATAAGTTGCATGAAAGTGCAAGGAAACTTACATATTGTGAATTTCCACAAGAGTGGACATGGGATGAAAAAAAAATAGAAAGTGGACAAAGAGACAACATGGTTTTAAGATTGGTAGATTATACTATGTTAACCCAATAGAAGGAGAACGTTTTTACTTACGAATGTTACCGATGATAGTTAAAGGAGCTAGAGACTATAAAGATATTAGAACATATAACGAATAGTGTATGAAACATTCAAAGAAGCATGTGCAGCGCCGCGGGACTACTAAAGGACGATAAAGAATGGTATGACACGCTTAGCGAGGTCGCTTAATCGGGCAAATCGCTAGACAATTGAGATTTTTATTTTTCATTATGGTGTTGTAAATCGTGACTTACAAGATGTAGCAAAATTTTATGACCAAAATTGGAGAAAAATGGCTGATGATATTGAATCCACAACTAATTACAAAATATCAGCCATATATAACCCAACAGATATCGAGCTACAAGATGCATTACTAGAAGAGCTTGAAGATATATTTTCCAAAAATGGAATTTACATGTACAATTATAAACTTCCACTCAAATCAGCACAAATACAGTCCAAAACAAACAAATTAATCGAAGAAGAACTTAGTTATGACTGTGTCCAATTAGAAATAGAATCGCATAAATTATATCAACAACTAAATAATGGTCAAAAAAAGATGCATTTCAACAGATAACATTCTCGTTTTGCTAAAGAACCCAGTATATTCTTCTTCGGATAGGCCATGGCTGTGCCGGAAAACATTTCTATGGAATACTATAGTCACATATCTAAGAGCCAAGAGAAAATTGTACTCACCGTAGCTTCATCAGAGTCGCATCATTATTACTTCCAAATGGACGAACCGGCCATTCAAGATTTTGAATTCCTATTGATCTAGATGAGCTCTCAATTTATGGGTATCAAAAGAGGAACACCGCTTAGCTGACCTCATAAATAACACGTACTCTTATTATTTGGGATGAAGCTCGATGACAAACGTACAATGTTTTGAAGCTCTAGATAGATCGCTTAGAGATATAGTTTCGAAAACAACCTAGATTGCAACACATACCATTTTGAGGAAAAGTTATTGTACTAGGAGGGGACCCAAAACAAATACTACCAAAGGATTTAAAACGCTACGAGGGCACAAATAATTAATGCCTTGATATTTCGCTCGATCTATGGAAACACATAAAGAAACTTTACTTACATGAGAATATGCGCTTAAAAAAAAAATGGATGCATCAACATCGAATACAAGGAATTAAAAGAATTTAGTGAATGGATACTAAAATAGGAAAATGGAACCATACAAAATAAATCTTCATGTGGTGTAGATGACAATCCGCAGTATAACATAGTTGAAATCCCGTGATGATCTCTTGATAAAACAAGTCTGCATAATAAAATCAAAGCCCTTGTAGATTCAACTTTCCCAAATTTCGCGGTTGAATTACACCGACGCTAATATCTTAGAGATCGAGCTATTTTATCCACAACCAATGAAATAGTTGATGAAATAAATGACTACATGCTTAGTCTACTACCGAAAAGAGAGAGAGTATTACGCTGTTGATTCAATATCTAAATGTATAGATACTTGCAATGATATTGAAACATTATACCCTATTGAATATTTTGAATAGTCTTAGCGCAATCAACTTTCCCCAAGACATAAACTCAAATTGAAAATAGGAGTACCGCAATGTTGCCGCGAAATATTAATCAAAGTGTAGGACTATGCAATGGAACACGATTAATAGTAACAAATCTTGGACAAAACGTAATCGAGGTCAAGTATTATAACAGAACACATATAGGAGAAAGAGTATGCATCCCTAGAATAAATCTAACTACACAAGGTCGCCGGGCCGGTCATTTGTTTTGAGTCGCCTACAGCTTCCGATTAAAGTGTGCTACTCTATGACAATAAACAAAAGCCGGGGCAAACACTATCAAATGTAGGAGGTATCTAAGAAAACCCTGTATTCACGCATGGGCAACTATATGTCGCAATATCTCGGAAAGTGAAAGATAGAAAGGACTTAAAAATCTTAATCAAAATGAAGATGGGACCTGTGGAAACAAACAAATAATATTGTATACAAAGAAATATTTGATGTCTACTAAACAAGTAGCAGTAATTCGTGATTCACATATTTCATCTCCTCGCTTTTAATATTTTTTGTATTGTTTACTTTTTTAATTCCTCGTTTTTCCCTTTAGGTTTCACGCATTGTTCCAATAAAGTGGAACAATGCAAAGGCCCAATCACTCCACTATCCGAAGTCGGCCCAATAAACACTCTATATAATATCCATGTGAGAGTGTCAAGAACGTGGAATTTAGGGGGGCAAGAGAGAACACAATGATCTAATCCATTTTGACATGGTCCTCATTGATCGAAGGTACAACTTCTTCCCTCTCTCAACATTGTCATCGCCTATAATTGCAGTTTTTGTTTGATGTTTACATATTTTCTATGCATGTTCAAAACTGGTTATGCAATGTACTGTGAGGTACCAAAAAGACATACTTCAATTTAAGGAGTTCCTACAGGAAGGGAAAATTCTCTACATATGCAAGCCAATTGTTGAAAAAGCAAAGCCTAACTACTGAGTAGTAGATGCCCCTTACATGCTAAAGTTCACCAGAGAACAAGTATCGAAGCAAAAAGTGATGACATGACTTTTCCCAAGTATGTGTTTTCATTGGTTCCAATTGAGCTTCTACCACAGTATGCCGGAAGGATAGATCGCTCAGAGGTAAATACAAATACTTATTTACACAATTCATAAATAATAATAATATGGAAATATCCTAATCCAAATTACACCCTAAAATTTCTATTGCATTATCATCAATAATAACACCACTCTTTTTAATTTGTTACATAGGGTTCTAATCAATAATTGAAAATTATAGGCTACATCAACATCAACTCCTATCTTCAAAGATATCCACACTCATGGACATAGATGATCGGCCTAAGTAAGTTAATCAATACTTTTATATACACACCTATTGTATTTGAATGACTCTAATCAAGTACCTTTATAACTACGTAGCTTGGGACACCGACAACGATGAACAACAGTAACTCTTTTCAAGTGCTCCATTACGCTTCAGGCAATCAACTTGGTCTAGATTAGGTATATTGGGCTGGCCTCTAAACAAGCCTACTAGCAATGGCCATGCCCAAGCTTTTGTTTGGTTCAAATTTCGACCGCATGTGTGTGTCTCGCCTCAGGAATGCAAAAAGGAGCCCTAGATTTGACAAACGCTGTGTATGTGCTTTGTTATCTTAAAAACAAAGCCCCGATCTTTACACATAATGGTTGAATCTATGCTCCTAGGACACTGAAACCCTATGCATAAATTTCCATCCTCAAATTAGATTACTTAAAGTGATCTAATCTTGTCTCATAATCTTCTTGGCCTCGTACTTTTTGCTACTTGTAGTGGTTTAGATAGGGGTATATGAGAATCGAAGGTAGTCAACCAATGTTTTGTATTTTTAACAAACAGAGGGCAATCAGAATTGCCATGGATGTCGGCTTTAATGGAATTGAGTTATGATAACCCATCGGGCCGCTTAGGTCTTAATTCTGAAAAATATATTCACATTTACAGCCCCGAGTTGGTTGAACCCAATTTTCTCGTGTTCCGTCCCAAATTTCTATGGT